>JAPFFP010088379.1:0-21288 GCA_026153255.1 Solanum medicagineum
CATTTGGAAATATCTCTTCTTCTTCTACGAGTAGGTCTCATCAATTGGCCTAAGCATCAACTGTTAATCACCTATTGCCACAGGTAAATGTTAAGCAAATCTTTTTTTTAAAAAAATGTTTTACTTTTGCCTTTGGAGTTAGATGTTTCTTTGTCCATTATTTATTCATTTATGGATCTTGACGGTTTCTTTTTCTTTTTGCTACATATGATCTAGTCAACTAAGAAAGCTATAGGAAGAAGCTAGAGTTGAAAATTAAATTCACCTTTTTTTTTGTTGTTAATTTATTATAAGTAATTATATTAACATCAAAATAAATATTTCATGCTCGTGATTATGATCTTAATGAATGGTTGTGATTAATTATTCATTTGGTTAAGACATCATGCTTCCAATTGCTTACTTTTCGGACCTGATTGTTATAATTTTTTTGCGTTTCAAAAAATGTTGAATATGATTGATCAATGATCATGTATATTCGTTCATATTTAATGATCAATAGTTCCACTAAATTATGTTAATATATACTTAGGAAATATCACTTTTTAGATTTTAGTGTTTTTTCTTTTCTTCAACCCATTTTTTATGATAAAGGGTTTCTCTAACATGACGTTTATTCTTAAGTCAGGATTTTTAATTTTGAGTGATCTTGAAGTGATGAAGGAGCAAGTAAATATGATAAATCCACAACAAGCATGCATGAGCTCAAATTGTCAAAGATGATGCTAGATTCAACCTCAAATCATGAATCCACAACTTCAACAATAATTACAAGCAATAAATATAATATTATTTTGATGCGTAATTATATGAATAAGATGAAGATTTATATTTAGAAAGTAATAAAACTAAAAAAAAAGTAAAGAAGTTATCAGTAACGCTCGGTGAAATTATCGAAATAGCCCTAGAATGGAATCGTGCGCATGACGCGTCTTCTCAATCTCTGATGGAAAATTCAAGACTAGATTTTTCACTACCCAAGCCTAGGGCCTAAACGTTACCGGCGAATGGGGAACCCGAAGGAACCCAAAACAAGCCTTGTAGCATATCATTACACATCCTTGGTTGCGGAAGCAATAAAATACGACATTAAGAAAATAAGCATAAACAAGGGGAAATTGAGACTAAAGGATAAACTTCCATATCATAAACAACAAGAGTCAATAGAGTCAAAGCTCATATCATAAATACATGGCATGTCCAACAACACCTTTACTACATAGATAAGAGCGGAGGCCAAGATAAGCAACCGAGCTCAGCCTCACAGTCAATACATAAGTCAAGAGAGAAAGTCTTAATACATGGCAAGAGATCATAAGTAACGTCCCCAGAATGGAGGACAAACGAACAAGCTTGCTAGAAGTCGTACTAGCCATGTGGAGGAGGAAGATGATCAAGTGGTACACCGGTTCCTACATGGTGACATCACGTAGGCATAGAGTATGCGTTAGTACATTGAATGTACTAAGTATGTAGGATGCAATGCAACAATAGATAGGCATCATAATCGAAATGCTTAATTAGATAATAGATGAGCATATGGCAATATGTCATGAATGGAAGATGCTTGAATCAAATCATACTCTCATAGAACGTAACATATGTGGAGGGAGTGACCATTTCTTAGTGCAATCCAAGGCCTAGCACCCGTTTGGAGAGGCACATGAGGTACGAACCCCTTCATGAGGTTGTTGAGGTACAAACCCCCCAACGGGTTGATAGGTACAAACCCCCAACATGGTTGATGGATAGTCGCACCCTACCATCCGTAGTGATTGGAGTAAAAACCCCCCGATAGGTTGATGGGTACAAACCCCCAACAAGGTTGATGGACAGTCGCACCCTACCACCCGTGATGACCGGAGTACAAACCCCTCAATAGGTTAGCAAGGTACGAACCTCTTGACACGGTTACCTGGCGCACGACCCCCGAATAGGGCATGATCACAAGCCAACACTATATCGAATAATTTCATTCATACATTAATCTATCTCATTATCATATAGTCATCATATCCATACATACATTTCATCATCATTCTATCCTCATTTCATCATCATTCTATCATCATGGACAAATATGCATTTCATCATCATTCTATCATCATAGACATATATGCATTTCATCATCATTCTATCATCATTTCATCATCATATAGTTATTTAACTCATAAGACAAACATTGAGCCCTTAACTCCTCAGTAAGCCATAATGGAACATTTTATCAAACACTTAGAGGGTGTATAGTGCTAGTGTAAAACTATGCAAATCAAGAGTGAAATCATGCTAGTAAATTCATTGTAAAACCTTCAATAGATACTTGGTAACACCCTCAAGCAAGATACATCAAGACCCTTCATTAAATCTTACAACTGACCTTAGATTCATAGCTCAAAACATGGTAAAATAGTCACAATTTCATGAACTCCAACATAGTGTGTAGTGATTTTTATAATAGATAAAACCCATGAATAAATCAACTTAAATCATGCAATTTTGAGTAAAGAGAGCTTGGCTATCATGGGTGAAAGGAACCTATGAAAGAAACCACATACCTTTGTTTTGGAGATGAACTTGATGAAGATTGGGGATGGGACTTGAAGCTTGAGAGGAAATCCTTAGATCCAGAGAGGTTTTGAGACTTGAGTTTACGAGTAAAATATTTGGCAAAGTATTTGAATGAGTATTGGGGAATGTTTACAATGGTATGAGGGTGAAAAATGGCTAAGTATAGGTATTTTCACATTTGAGAACACTTAGGCCCAAGACCCAAAAGTCTTGGAACGCACAAAAATAATTGGGTAGGAAAATACACAAGGCCCTATAGCGGACCTGTCACAAAAATAAGATTTCTTCATCTGCGCTCCCTGGCCGCGTCGCGCCAGGGGCGCACAAACCTCACTGGAATTTGCATTTTTGGAAAATCAGAATTGCTAACCGTTTGCTCTGAAATTGAGGTAGACCCATTGTCCACTCAAAATGACCCCCTGAACAAGAATATGAAGTCATATTTTCGATATCGTACACGAATTTTGAGATATATAGAAATTACACAATTTCAGACGCTTCCGAGGCACATTTTCGGGCACTTTTTGGGGTCGTTTTAATATCTCCCCCTTGGGAACATTTGTCTCTGAATGTCAAAGAAACGTATATGAGAGACATAAATATGACCACTTCAGCCCACATAGGAATGTAATAATGCCCTTAAACATCATTTCAAAATCTCATCATCAATGTAAAATCATCATGAACTTAGTCAACTTAAACATAAATATATGTAATGACATGAGGGTCGAACTTAAGACTTGAGATCATATAAAGACTAAAATCAATACCTTAGGCTTGAGCGGAGTGGAAAAGGTAAGGATATCGCTTTTCCATGTCTGCTTCGGCCTCCCAAGTAGCACTCTCAACTTGTTGATTCCTCCATAGGACCTTAACGAAAGCCACCTCGTTTTTCCTCAATCTTTTCACTTGTATATCCAAAATCTAAACCAGATGCTCTTCATAGGTCAAGTTATCCTCCATAACACCTACAACATCAAGAGGCATAATGCTATTCGGATCACCTACACGTTTCCTCAACATGGACACATGGAAACCGGATGAACCAAATCCATTTCCCTAGGCAATTCCAACTCATAAGCTACCTTGCTAACCTTTTTCATCCTCCTATAAGGACCCACATATCTTAGGCCCAACTTGCCTTTCTTACCAAAATGGACCACACCCTTTATGGGTGACACCTTCAAGTAAACCCAATCACCAACTTAGAATTTAAGATCCCTTCTCCTTAGATCGGCATAGGACTATTGGCGACTTTGGGCCGTTTGTAACCTTTATCTAATCCTCCTATCCTTCTCAAGAGCCTCCATAACCAGATATGATCCCAACAACGTTATCGTAGCAACCTCAAACCAACCAACTGGTGATCTGCAACGCTTCCCATAAAGATCCTCAAATGTAGCCATACTGATACTAAAATGATAACTATTGTTGTAGGCTAACTCAATCAATGGAAGATGATCATCCCAACTACCTTTAAGCTCCAACACATATGCTCTAAGAATATCCTCAAGGGTTTGGATGGTCCTCTTGGCTTGGCCATCCGTTTGATAGTTGAAGGTCGTAGAAAGCTTAACTCTAGTACCAAGACCCCTTTGAAAGGGCTTCCAAAAGTGTGAAGTGAATTGTGCCCCACGATCCAGTATGATAGACAAAGGAACCCCATGTAACCTCACCAAGTCATGGATGTACAACCTTGCATAATCTTCAGCCCCATATGTGGTGTTAACCAGTAGAACTGAGCCAATTTATTTATCCTATCAACCATAACCCAAATGGAATCAAAACCCTTTCTAGTCTTGGGCAACCCAATCACAAAATCCATATTTATCTCTTCCCACTTCCAAGTAGGGATCTCAAAGTATTGTGCTAGGCCATCCAGCCTTGATACTCAGCTTTGACTTGTTGACAACTATGATAACCGAAAATGAATTTGGCAATGTCCTTCTTTATGCCTCCCCACCAATACACATCTCTCGAGTCTCTATACATTTTGGTGGAACCGGGGTGGATAGAATAAGAAGAGTTATGGGCATCATCAAGGATTCTCTCCCTCAAACAATCAACACAAGGCACACATAACCTACCTTGGTACCTAAGGGCACTATTTCCCCTGTCATGACCCAAAATAGGGCCTAGACGTGACACGGCGCAAGGGGAACCTGAAGTGACCCAAACCAAGCCTCATAATGCACCATTACACATCCTTTGCCGCGAAAGCAATAAATCAAGCAGCAAAGATAAAAGAATGGGGAAAATGCGGCTAAGGAAAAAGCTTGCACAATATCATGATCAAGAGACAAGAGTAAAAGTCATATCGTAGATACTTAACATGCCCAACAAATACCTCTAATACATAGATAAGAGCGGGGGCCAAGACAAGCTAATCAGGCTCACCCTCAAAGTCAAAATAAACAATAAAGAAGAATGTCTCAATACATAATAGAAAAAACATAGACTAGGTCCCCGAAGTGGAGGACTCACCAACTAGCTTGAATAGCACCGAACTAGCCACGTGGAGGAGGATGATCAACTTGCCCACCGGTTCCTACATGGTGACATCATGTAGGCATAGAGTATGTATTAGTACGTTTGAATGTACTAAATATGTAGGATGCAATGCAACAATAGATAGGAATCATAAATCAAAATGCATAATATTAAGCAATCGGCATAATATACAATATGACATGTATGATCAATGCTTAAGTAAAACACACTTAAGTAACTCAAGCTCGTATAGGATATCATATGTGTAGAAGAGACCAAGCTAGCTATTCAAGGTATAAACCCCTTGGTGGTTGTGTGGTACAAACCCCTCACATGGTTGATGGTAATCACACCTTACCAACAAGGTGACGAAGTAGAAACCCCTCTCATGGTTGAAGA
This sequence comes from Solanum medicagineum, assembly GCA_026153255.1. Classification (NCBI taxonomy): domain Eukaryota; kingdom Viridiplantae; phylum Streptophyta; class Magnoliopsida; order Solanales; family Solanaceae; genus Solanum; species Solanum medicagineum. Next base: position 5,458 of record JAPFFP010088379.1, read on the forward strand.
GTATAAACCCCCAACATGGTTACCCGAGCTCTTGTCACCCCAGATCGGGTATGGTATAATGCAACACTTTATATAGAGTATATAATATATATAAGCTCATTCCATTATCAAATAGTCATTCATATCATATCTCATGCTTTTGGACCTTCAACTCCTCAAGAAACCACATCTGGACATTTTATCAAACACTTGGAGGGTGTGAAGTGGTAGTATAAAACCATGCAAATTAGAGATGAAATCATGCAAGAAAACCCATTGTAAAACCATCAATCAACACCTTGCAACAGACTCAAGACATATACATCAAAACCCAGCATCAAATTTTACAATATATCCAAGATGTATAGCTCAAAACATAGCAAAACAATCACAACTTTACATAGCTTTAACATAGTGTGCACTAAATTTCATAATATGCATGACTCATTTGTAAATAAGCTTCATATCATGCAATTTGATTAAAATAGGCTTGGATATCATGGGTGAAAGGAACCCATGAAAAAACCCACATACCTTAGCTTTGGAGAACACTTGAAAGAGATTGAAGATGGAGACTCAAAGCTTAAAGAAGATCCTTGAAGGAGAACCTTAGCTTGGGGTGAGGGTTTGAGACTTGAATCTTGAGAGAAATATAAGACTAAGGGTTTGAGTGAGTATGGGGGAATGTTTAGGACGATATGAGGGTGAAATAAAACTAAGTATAAGTAAAAACATGTATGGGAACATTTAGGCCCAAGACTTAAAAGTCTTGGACCGAGCACAAAAAAACAGACTCACCGCGACGCGCCTTACACACTATTTTCAGCTTTCTTGAAAAATTAATAATTCAATTCGGTTGCTCTAAAATCAAGGCTATACCCTTTCCCCCCCTAATTTTGACCCCCTGAACAAGAATACGAAGTCAAAATTTTGAAATAACAAATGAATTTTGAGATATATGAAAATTAAAATTCTGGGCATTCCGAGGCAAATTTTCGGGCACTTTTCCCCTTGGGAACATTCGTCACCGAATGTAAAAGAGATGTACATAACAAGAGTAATCATGAACAAATCATCCCCAACAAGAATGCAACATTACATTTAAAACACCATTTTCAAAATCTCGACTTAAGGGTAAAATCATCATAAACTTGCCAACTTAAACATGAATGCATATGAATAAGATGGGGCTGGAACATAAGACTTGGAATCACATAAGAGACTCAGGTTTAGTTCCTTTGGCTTGAGTGGAGTGGAAAAGATAAGGATACCGCTTTTGCATGTCTGCTTCGGCCTCCCATGTAGCACTTTTGACTTGTTGATTCCTCCAAAGGACCTTAACGGATGCCATTTCTTTGTTCCTCAATCTCTTACTTGCCAATCCAAGATATGAACCGGAACCCCCTCATATGTCAAGTTACCCTCAACAACACCCACGACATCAAGAGGCACAATGATATTAGGATCACCAACGCATTTCCTCAACATAGAGACATGAAACACCGGATGAATCGAATTCATTTCACTAGGCAACTTCAACTCGTAAGCTATCTTGCCAACCCTTTTTAAGACCTCAAAAGGAACAACATATCTTGGATTTAACTTCCCCTTTTTACCAAAATGGACCACATCTTTCATTGGAGAAACCTTCAAGTAAACCCAATCACCTACTTTGAATTTAAGGTCTCTTCTCCTCACATCGGCATAAGACTTTGATGACTTTGGGCTGTTCTTAACCTTTCCCTAATCATCCTAACATTCTCAAGAGCATCTACAACCAGATCCGGTACCAATAAAGCCACCTCTCCAACCTCAAACCAACCAACCGGGACCTTCCCCTAAGCCAACCCTCCACATCACCCACAATCTGAAAGAGTGCTATAGCACTAGCGCCACCAACACATCTCCTCAATCCAGAAACATGAAGAACCGAACAAATCATAATCATATCCTTAGGAAAATCCCATCCATATGCAACCTTACCAACTCCTTCTACGCTCTGAAAGGACATCACAATCATAACACAATTATGAACCTTGAATACAACTATTCCACTTGTTGCCAAGAACCACCATCTCCCCCTTGGGAGATAACCTCCACTCTACCTTCTCTTCACCCAAAACTTCCAACTCTAATAAGGCGGAATCAAGGCTTTACTTCATCTAGACCTCTTAACCAAAGGGGATTTGGAACCATCAAGAATGCTACACCACTATGCTCAACTTCCATCAACCTAACTTCCAAGCTAACCAACCGATGGACCCCACTAGTCTCCTCCTTGCTCCCATCAACCACACATGTTAGGCTACCTAGCACCGAATGCAATATTAGCCTTATCGGGGAAAATTAATACGCACTCATTTCATAATCCTTAAGAAATTCTAACCACCTTCTTGCTATCCACAATCCATACCTATCATATTTAGCAAACAACCTCTCATTCCCCAAGGCTTGCAACACTACCCCTAAATGATCCACAAGCTCTAAACAAATCAATACCTCATCACTAGAGACCATGACAAACATACCAAGGTTCTATCAACACTAATAATGCTCACTCCTAGTCCGAAAAGACACTTAGGGATGTCACCTACCCTCATCCTTACTCGTGGACAAAAGCCGTACCAAAGATCAATCTTAGATAAGTGACTAACCCATTGTAGTTGACCAAATGAATCGACCATCCTCAACCATCATATTACAACCTTACGGGTTCTACACTCATTGGAAGCATGCTATGCAAGTGGCCCAACCTACCACAATGCCTCCAACCCATCAAGCTAAGTTCAACCAAGATCACAAGACATGGGTCTATGCAACAAGAACATGGGGAAACCCTCATAGACGCCCCCTCTCAATCCATCGGTGCTAAGTCGTCATTCCACAAGAATACTTATAATATATATATACATATTTTCAAAGAGGCAATAGTCATTTTTCTTTCCGAATTATTTTGCACAATTGGGATTAAAAGACAAATACCATTCCTAATAATTCATACTTAGGCTCAAATGCCAAAATCATAATTTCATAGACATAATATTCATGCATAAGAATAGCCCATTCATATACAAAATGGTGCAAGCACCCCAAATGCTCAATGAGCCAAAAACCAAAGACATATCTGTGATCACAATATTATCATAACCAACATTTTGTCAAATTCATACCATAAAACAAAATTGGGCTTAACCCATAACATAATTTCTCAAAATAATCCACGTACATGAATGCATATGCTATGATCAATGAGGGAATGACATGGATAATTAAGACTCAATCTAAAATCAATATTTATAATATGAATTTGAAGTGAAGACATAATTACTTCCACATTTAAATCCATAATGTAATCTCTCATGCATAAGTAATTCAAAAAAGGGACATGCATATTTATAATTTTATAAACCCAAAGTAAGTACTCATATAATGGTTTAATTCACATTAAAATTATCAAATGAACACTATCCATGCATCAAAAGAATTTTAAGAATTATAATATTCAAAACTCTAAATTAAAGTAAGAAATATCCATGTAGGTTTTCTTGAAAATAGTTTTGGGTGTCCTCGATTAGAAGGGACCAAGGATCAACCTTCATACACATGAATCCTACTAGCACCAAGGAATAGCACAAGAAATATCAACTCCCAGACCTATCAAATAACCCCACTCAAAACGTCGGTCACAACATTGGCCTTACTTAAGGTCAACTAAGTTATAGGGAAAACTGGTACTTGGTTCGCTCTATTTCTTTATCTCCCCATGAATTGTATGTTTGTAACAATAGGGACAGAATTTTTTCAATTCAAATCGATTAGGCGTATTGTGCACAATAGAAGAGAACTTATTCACAAACTCCGGTTCTATAGCCCACTGAGCCCCAAGAAGTCCTAACCCAAGGAAGTCAAGGTCTAGGGTAATCTCTAATAACCTTCGTCTTACTAGGGTTCACCTTAATACCATCACCCGGCATCACACAACCAAGGAAGGCAACCTCTTACCACCAAAATCCCCATTCCTCCTATTTAACATCCAACCTTCTTCCTTAAACCTTGTTGTACTACCCTCAAAAGACTCACATGCACTACCTCACTATGGAAAACAAACCATCATATCATCACCAAAACCACCATAAGCCTATTAGAGTAGGGGCTAAAAGATCCTATTCATGAGACTTGTAGGCATAACTAGCGCACCAGTCAAACCAAAGGACACTACCCCATATTTGAACTATCGAAAAGGGACATTCAAGGCCTCATCTACCACCACTAACAACTCAATAACAAAAGAACTTAGGTTTTACACCTCCATGCTTACAAGATAACAAATGCAACCCCTTAGAGACCCAATTGTACCCTAAGGCATGAAATAGACCTACCTCTTTTACTACCACTTGACAATCTCCCACTTCAAGATGGGTTTATTAGGGATTCAGGATCTAGCTCTACCGGTCCTACCATCCATGAAGACACTACATGCATGTACCCATTCCATCCCTATAATGACATTCAAATCCACCATGCCACTCCAACTAACCACAAAGCAAGACCTAATGCAATATAAACCCGGATCAACACCTATGAACCTCCTAACAATAATATACCCAAAAAAGGATAGATAGCAAAGATCTACACAACACCTTGGGCACACGAGAAGCCCCACTAGCAACCAAAAGAATAGAGAAGAAATAGTGGCACATCGGCCCTAACAATACATGCACAACAAAGCCAAGAAAACTTTAACTTACCGGTAATAACATCAGGCATCTCATCCCCTCCTCGAGTCACTTGACCAACACGACCACCTTGATCTAAGGTCGACCATATGGGCAAACTGGAATTCTGTGGCCTATCTGACCACACCCAAAACATATACCCATGTTCCTCGAACATGCGCCACTATGAGTCCTGCCACATTTTGGGCATCTAAGACGAGTCATCCTTCATCACCCTCCTTAATCTTATTGAATTTCTGAGTATAATCCCTCCTTTTATGTCCCACTTCGCCGCGACCAAAACAAGCATTGATGCCCTTATAACATGGGCCCCTATGGGCCTTATCATATGTCGGACACATAACATCACCCCTATCCTTGAGACTTTGGAACTTTCCTTCAACATGGGACCTCTTGGCCTCACTATCTCTCCTCTTACCATTTGAAGTGCCAGAAGCACCCACTTATTGTTCGAGGTGAGTTGCCAATTTTGCCGCCGATTTGGCCACTTTCCATAGAGTATCGCAAATCTCCACATTTGCCTTATCACTGCCCTGAGTAGCTTGAGACATATCCTGGAATGTAACGGTTAAGGGTTAACAAAAAACCTTAGAGGATCTAACTCTATCGCACGACATGGATCATAAAGAAGTGGAACATTTCCTAGAACACCATATAGCCTCCTACTCATAGTTGTGGTGCACAACACAACTATGACTAAGACTCTAATCGACGCGGTGTGTTGGACTCCGAGGATCTATCAACCTAGTGCTTTGATACCAAGATTTTCATGACCTAAAATAGGGTCTAGATGTAACACGGAGCAAGGGGAACCCGAAGAGACCCCAAGCAAGCCTCATAAAACATCATTACACATCCTTGGTCGCGAAAGAAATAAATCAAGTATTAAAGATAAAAGAATGGGGAAAACGAGGCTAATGGAAAAGCTTGCAAATATCATGGTCCAAAGACAAGAGTTAGACTCATATCATATATACTTAACATGCCCAATAAACACCTCTAATACATACATAAGAGCGGGGGGCCAAGACAAAGTAATCAGGCTCACCCTCAAAGTCAAAATAAATAATAAAGATGAATGTCTAGATACATAATAGAAGAAACATAGACTAGTCCCCAAATTGGAGGACTCACCAACTAACTGAATAGCACCAAACTAGCCATGTGGAGGAGGATGATCAACTTGCGCACCGATTCCTACATGGTGACATCACGTAGGCATAGAGTATGCATTAGTACATTTGAATATACTAAATATGTAGGATGCAATGCAACAAAAGATAGACATCATAATCAAAATACATAATATTAAGCAATAGGCACAATATACAATATGACATGTATGATCAATGCTTAAGTAAAACATGCTTAAGTAACTCATTCTCGTATAGGATATCATTTGTATAGAAGAGACCAAGCTAGCTATTCAAGGTATAAACCCCTTGGTGGTTGTGTGGTATAACCCCTAACATGGTTGATGGTAATCACACCTTACCAACAAGGTGGCGAAGTATAAACCCCTCGCATGGTTGATGAGTATAAACCCCAAACATGGTTACCCGGGCTCTTGTCCCCCCCGGATCGGGTATGGTCTAATACAATGCTTTATATAGAGTATATTATATATATAAGCTTATTTCAAAATCAAACTGTCCTTCATACCATATCTCATGCTTTGGACCTTCAACTCCTCAAGAAACCACATCTGGACATTTTATCAAACACTTAAAGGGTGTGAAGTGGTAGTATAAAACCATGCAAATTAGAGATGAAATCATGTAAGAAAACCCAATGTAAAACCATCAGTCAACACCTTGCAACAGCCTTAAGACATATACATCGAAATCCAACATCATATTATACAATAGATCCAAGATTTATAGCTCAAAACATAGCAAAACAATCATAACTTTACATAGCTTTAACATAGTGTGCACTGAATTTCATAATATGCAAGACCAATTTGTAAATCAACTTCACATCATGCAATTTGAGTAAAAAGAGGCTTGGGTATCATGGGTGAAAGGAACCCATGAAATAAATCCACGTACCTTAGATTTGGAGAATCCTTGAAAGAGATTGGAGATGGAGACTTGAAGCTTGAAGAAGATCCTTGAAGGAGAACCTTAGCTTGGGGTGAGGGTTTGAGACTTGAATCTTGAGAGAAATATAAGACTAAGATTTGGAGTGAGTATTGGGGATAAGTATAGGTAAATGCACATATGGGAACATTTAAGTCTTGGACCGAGAACAAAAAACAAACTTAGAAATACGCCGCGACGCGCCTTACACACTGTTTTCAGCTTTCTTGAAAAATCCATAATTCGATTCGATTGCTCTAAAATCGAGGTTAGACCCTTGTCCCCCTAATTTTGACCCCCTGAACAAGAATAAGAAGTCGGATTTTTGAAATAACAAACGGATTTTGAGATTTATGGAAATTAAAATTATAGACATTCCGAGGCACATTTTCGGGCACTTTTCGCGGTCGTTTACATCCCCCTTGGTAGAAAACCTCCACCTTGCCCTCTTTTACTAAGACCTTCAATTCTAACAGGGAGGGATCATGATCTTGCTTTTCTTTCACCTCATCAACCAAGGAATTCCTAGAACCAACAACAACCACAATACCCCTATTACTAACCTCTTTTAACCTAACTTCCAATCTAGCCAATCGATGTACCTCCCCAGCCATCTCCTTATCACCACCATCAATATGTGCTAGGATACCCATATACACCCTACTCAATGCATCTGCCACCATATTTGCCTTACCGAGATGAAAATGCACACTCATATCATAGTCTTTACGAAGTTCTAACCATCTCCTTTTCCTCAAATTGAGATCCTTTTGAGTGAAGCCATATTGTAGGCTCTTATGATCGGTGAACACATCAACATGCACCCTATAAAAGTAATGACGCCAATATTTAATGCAAACACAACGGTGGCTAACTCAAGATCATGGGTAGGGTAGCTCTTTTCATGCACTTTGAGTTATCTAGAAGTATAGGCTATGAACTTAACATTTTGCATCAACACACAACCCAAAACAACCCAGGAAGCATCATAATACACAACAAATCCCTCAAGCCCATCCAGTAGTGGCAATATAAGAGCGGACACAAGCTTATCTTTAAATGTTTGGAAGCTCCTCTCACATTCATTGGTCCACACAAACTTAACCTTCTTTTTAGTCAATTTTGTCATAGGGGAAGCAAGAGAAGAGAACCCATTAACAAACCTCTGATAATAGCCGGCTAAGCTCTAGAAACTTCTAGTATCCGACGGGGTCAATGGTTATGCCAATTTCTAATCATATCTATCTTCTTAGGATCCACCTTAATACCATCCCCCGACACCACATGTCCTAGGAAGGCAACCTCCCTCAACCAAAATTCACACTTTTCATATTCAACATATAATTTCTCCTCCATCAATCTTTGCAATACAACTCTCAAATGAGCTCTATGCTCTTCCTCACCATGAGAATAGATCAAAATATCATCAATGAATACCACAACAAAAGAATCAGGGTAGGGTTTGAAGACCCTATTCATTAGGTCCATAAAGGTGGCCGGTGCATTGGTCAACCCAAAATACATAACCACAAATCCATAATGCCCATATCTAGTATGAAAGGCCGTCTTGGGAATATCACATTCCATCACTTTCACTTGATGATACTTGGACCGAATATCAATTTTAGAGAAATGGCTAGCCCCTTCCAATTGATCAAACAAATCATCCATATTAATTTCTTCCCACTTCCAAGTAGGAATCTCTATGTCTTGGGTTAGGCCACCCGGCCTTTGATGTTCAACTTTGACTTATGGAAACTATGGCAACCGGACACAAATTTTGCAATGTCTTTCTTCATGCCTCCCCACCGATACACCTCTCTAAAATCTCTATACATCTTAGTAGACCTGGGGTGAATAGAATAAGAAGAACCATGAGACTTATCAAGAATCTTTTCCTTCAAGCTATCAACAAAAGGCACACACAACCTACCTTGGTACCTAAGTGCACCATCTCTCCCTTGGGAGAAAACCTCCACCGTCCCATCTTTCACCAAGTCCTTCAATTCTAAAAAGGCGGGGTCAAGATCTTGCTCAGGTTTCACCTCATCAACCAATGAAGATTTAGAACCATCATCAATAACAACACCCCTATTATCAACTCCTTCCAACCTAACCCCGAATCTAGCCAACCGATAGAACTTCCTAGTCACCCCTATACCACTATCATCAACATGATCTAGGCAACCCATGGAGACCCAACTCAAAGCATCCGCCACAATATTAGGCTTATGGAGATGATAATATACACTGATGTCGTAGTACTTAAGAAGTTATACCCACCTTCTTTGTCTCAAGTTGAGATCTTTTTGAGTGAAGACATATTGGAGGCTCTTATGATTGGTGAAAACATCAACATACACCCCATACAAATAGTGACACCAAATCTTTAATGCAAATACAATGGCGGCTAACTCAAGATCAAGGGTAGGGTAATTCTTTTCATGCACTTTGAGTTGTCTAGAAGCATAAGCTTTGACCTTACCATTTTGCATCAACACATAACCCAAACCAACCCGAGAAGCATCACAATACACAATGAATCCCTCTAGGCCTTTCGGTAGTGACAATATAGGAGCAGACACAAGCTTATCTTTCAATGTTTGGAAAATCTTTTCATACTGGTCGGACCACATAAATTTATCTTTCTTTTGAGTCAACTTTGTCATGGGAGAAACAATAGAATAGAACCCATTTACAAATCTTCGATAGTAACAAGCTAAGCCCAAGAAGCTCCTAATATCCGACGGGGTCAATGGTCTAGGCCAATTTCTAATCACATCTATCTTTTCAGGATGCACCTTAATACCATCCCCTGACACCACGTGACCTAGGAAGGCAACTTCTTCCAACCAAAATTCACACTTCTCATATTTAGCATACAATTTCTCTTCTCTAAATGTTTGCAATAGAACCCTCAAATAAGCCCTATGCTCCTCCTCACCACAAGAATAGATCAAAATATCATCAATGAATACCATAACAAACGAATCAAGGTAGGGTTTAAAGACCGTATTCATTAAATCTATGAGGATGGTCGGTGCATTGGCCAACCCAAAAGACATAGGCACAAATTCATAATGCCCATACCTAGTCCGAAAGGCCATCTTAGGAATGTCACACTCTCTCACCTTCACTTGATGATACTCGGACCGAAGATCAATATTAGAGAAAGTTGCTAGTCACTTGCAATTGGTTAAGCAAATCATCAATCCTTGGAAGAGGAAACCTATTCTTAATGGTGATCCTATTGAGTTGCCGGTAGTCAATACATATTCTAAGAGAGCCATCCTTCTTCTTCACAAACAACATCGGTGCACCCGAAGGTGATTGGCTAGGCCTAATAAACCTTTCTCCAACAAGTCCCTTAAATGTTCCTTCAACTACTTATACTCCGCTGGGACCATATGGTAAGGGGGAATAGAAATGGGTTGAGTATCGGGGAGGAGGTCTATACCTAAATTTATTTCCCTTTCGGGAGGAATACCGAGAAGGTCATTTGGAAAGACATTAAGAAATGCATTTACAACCAGAACCGACTCTATGAGAAGGACTTTGGACTACATATCCCTAACCCTCACAAGATGATAAAGACACCCCTTAAAGATCAACTTACGGGCTTTAATGCAAGAGATGAACCTACCCTTGACCACCACATGATGACTCTCCTATTCAAAGATAGGTTCATTTGGGAATTGGAATTTGACTCTACGAGTTCTACAATCGATAGAGGCATAGTATGTATGCAACCAATCCATCCGAAGAATGACATCAAAATCAACTATGTCCAACCCAACAAGATCACTAGGCAATATTTTATGCAAGATGCAAGTGGGACAATTTATATAGACCTTTCTAGCAACAAGGAATGCACCAATAGGGGTAGACACCTTATATGACTCATGCAACAATTCGGGCTCAACATGGAACTTTTTCGCAACAAAAGGGGTAACAAATGAAAGAGTGGGACCCGGATCAATCAATGCATACACATCAAAATCATAGTTTTTCAACATACCGGTAACAACGTCAGACACCTTATAAACCCCTTGCCTCCCATGCAAATCATAAAACTGGTTGTGCCTTAGGGCACCATCTTGTCGGCCACCTCTCCCCAAAAGAACCACATTAGCACCTTATGGACGGACCTCCTTACCCTTGTTGCGATCATGAGGGCCACCAACCTTTTTGTGACCCCCTTCTCCACAACTTTAACATGGACCCTTATGACCCTCACTGCATCTTGGGTACACATCATTGGGAACCACAACACCAACACCTTGGGTCCTCAGGAAGTCATTGGCAAATCCCTTATTAGAAGCATGAGAAGACCCTTGGACTTGATGGAACCGGCAACCCCTTCGGCTTTGGAACTTTCCCTCAAAACTAGCCCTCTTGGCCTCATGACTCCTTCTTTTCCTCAACTTTTCCTCCTCCATTTGTTTGTCATAGGTCATCAAACGGGACAAGTCCATATCACTAATCAACATGGTGGACTGGTACTCCTCACTCACCAAGTCGGAAACACCCATCATAAATTTGTTTATCCAAGACCTTGAGTCGGCCACCAAATGTGTTGCATATTTTGAAAGTTGGTTGAACTTGAGGGCGTACTCCCTCACACTCATAGAACCTTGTCTGAAATTAATAAATGCCACTAATTTGTCTTCCCTAAGCTTGAGAGGGAAGAATCGATTAAGGAAAGCCATCTTGAACTATTCCCAGAGCACCACATAGTTGACTCCCTTCTCTTCTTTCCATTGATTGTACCATATTTATGCTACCCCTTTGAGTTGGTAGGCCGCCAACTTCGCCTTATCCTCCTACCTCACACCCATGATAGCCAAAATCTTGTAAACCTCATCAATGAATTCTTGAGGGTCCTCACTCACCTTTAAACCATGGAATTCCGGGAGATTCATCCTCAATAAATCTCTCACTAGAGATGCCGTGTAGGAGCATGAGAGGATTGGGCCCCTTGCTTATCTTGATTAGCCACAACTTGTGCAAGTAAACTGAGAGCATCTCGAAGCCCTCCATTAGCCGGTTGCTCCTCAGGTGTACGGGCTCTTGTTCCTCTCATGTTAGGCATGATCTAGCATAGCAAAATATGATCGTTAGGGGGAAAACCTTACCTCAACTCTTATAGAATGACATAGAGTAAGAAGAAGGGAATGATTTCCTAAATGCCTCATAGCCTCTTGCTCATAGCTGTGGTGCACAACACAACCATGACCAAGACTCTAATCGACGCGGTGTGTTGAATTTTGAGGATCTAACAACCTAGTGCTCTGATATCAAGTTTGTCACGACCCAAACCTAGGGCCTAGACGTTACACGACACATTGGAAACCTGAAGGGACCCCAAACAAGCCTCTTAACATATCATTACACATCTTTGGTCGCGGAAGCAATAGAATACAAAAACTATAGAGTAAAAATAGGGACAACGTTGCTAAGGGAAAACTTCTATATCATAAACATGAAGAGTCAAGAGAGAGTCAAAGCTCATAACCTAATACAAAATATGTCCAACAACACCTCTAGGACTTAGATACTTAGCGGCGACCAATACAAGCTACCAGGCTCACCCTCATAATCAACATATACATAAAAGGAGATAGTCTTGAAACATAGTAGGAGATCATAAACATCATCTCCGAAATGGAGGACTCCCCAAAGCGCTTGAGAGAATCATACTAGCCACGTGGAGTAGGATGATCAAGTAGGGCTCGGGTTCCTACAAGGTGACATAATGTAGGCATAGAGTATGCGTTAGTTCCTTTGGATGAACAAAATATGTAGGATGCACTGCAACATGAGAAAAGTAAAATAATCGAAATACATAAGCATAGGCAATGATTAGCATATAACAATATGTCATGCATGTGAGATACTATGTAGTAAATCATGCTTATATAGGACATAGTACATGTGCAAGAAGAGACCACGATCATATTGGTGGATCATCGCACCCTACCAACCTTGGTGATTGAGGTGCAAACCACATCAATTGGTTGGTGGATCATCACACCCTACTACCCTTGGTGACCGATGTACAAACCTCCTGACATGGTTATCAAGGTACAAACCCCCCGATATGGTTGGTAGCTCGTCTCACCCTACCACCCTTGGTGACCAAGGTAGAAATCCCACGACATGGTTATTAAGGTACAAACCCCTCGATATTGTTATCAAGGTACAATCCCCCCAACATGGTTACCCGGCACACAACCCCCGAGTAGGGTATGGTCACATTCCAGCACTATATAGGAGAAAACCATATACATATATTTATTTCATCATCAGATAGGCTGACATGCATTGGACCTTCAATTCCTCAAGAAATCATGATCCAGACATTTTATCAAACACTTGGGAGGTATGTAGTGCTAGTGTAAAACCATATAATGCAGGAGCGAAATCATGCTAGAAAATTCAATGTAAAACCATCAATAGATACTTGGTAACACCCTCAAGCAATATACAACGAAACCCTTCATCAAATCTCACAATAGAGCTTGGTTTCATAGCTCATAACATGCTAAAACAGTCACAATTTCATAAACTCCAACATAGCGTGTAGTGAAATTCATAATAATTAAGACCCATGAGTAAATCAACTTTAAATCATGCAATTCTAGGTAAAAGGAAGCTTGGGCATCATGGATGAAAGGAACAGATGAAAGAAACACATATACCTTGACTTTGGAGAATCCTTGAAGAAGATTGGAGATGGAGACTTGAAGTTTGAATGAGAGCCTTAGAATACAGATGAGTTTGAGACTTGAATTTAGGAGATGAAATATTGTCTAAATATTTGGGAGTGTATTTGGGAATGTCTTGAATGATATGAGGGTGAAATAAGGCTAAGTATAGGCATTTTCACGTATGGTAACACTTAGGCCCAAGACCCAATGTCTTGGACTGAGATAGAAAAACTAGGCAAAATTTGTACTGAGGCGCACCCTTGGCACGTCACGCCAGGGGCGCAAAAATCTTTCTGGAATTCGATTTTTGGGTAATTGAAATTGCGATTTCTTTGCTCTAAAATCAGGGTTAGATCCATTCCCCACTCAATTTGACCCCTTGAACATACACATGAAGTTGGATTTTTGATGTCGCGCATGGGGTTTAAGATATATGGAAATTACGATTCTAGGCACTTTCGAGGCACATTTTTAGGCACTTTTTGAGGTCGTTTCATTATCTCCCCCTTGGGAACATTTGCCCTCGAATGTCAAAGAAATGTATTTGAGACATGTAAATATGAAAATTTCAACCCACATAAGGATACAATAATGCACTTAAACATCATTTCAAAAATCTCAACACAAGTGTATAATCATAATAAACTTGTCAATTTAAACATGAACGTATGCAATGACATGAGGGATGAACTTAAGACTTCAGATCGTATAAAGGTTTTAGATCATTACCTTAGGCTTGAGTGGAGTGGAAAAGATAAGGGTATCACTTTCACATATCCGTTTCGACCTCCCAAGTAGCACTTTCGACTTGTTGGTTCCTACAAAGGACCTTAACGGAAGCAACATCCTTGTTCCTCAACCTCTTCACTTTCCTATACAAGATCTCCACTGGAACCTGTTCATATGAAAAGTTGTCTTCCACTACCCCCACAACATAAAGAGGCATAATGGAATTAGGATCACCCACACACTTCCTCAACATAGACACATGAAAGACCGGATGAAGCAATTCCATTTCACCAGGCGAATCCAACTCGTAGGCCACCTTACCAACCCTTCTCATCACCCTATAAGGACCCACATATCTAGGTCTTAACTTTCCCTCCTTACCAAAATGGAATACACCCTTCATGGGAGACACCTTCAAATAAACCCAATCACCAACCTCGAATTCAAAATTCCTTCTCCTCACATCGGCTAAGACTTTTGGCGACTTTGGGATGTTTTCAACCTTTCTATAATCATCATTACCTTCTCAAGAGCCTCCATAACAAGATCTTATCCTAACAAAGCCACCTCTATAACCTCAAACCATCCAACCGGTGATCTACAATGTCAACCATAGCGAACTTCAAAAGGAGCCATACCGATACTAGGATGATAACTATTGTTGTATGAAAACTCAACCAACAAAAGATGATCATCCCAACTACCCTTAATCTCCAATACACAAGTCCTAAGAATCTCCTCAAGTGTTTGGATAGTCCTTTCGGCTTGGCCATCCATTTGAGAATGAAAGGCCATACTGAGTTTTACCTTTGTTCCAAGACCTCCTTGGAAGGACCTCCAAAAGTATGAAGTGAATTGTACACCACGATCCGATATGATTGATAAAGGAACCCCATCCAACCTCAACATATCATGAATGTACAACCTAGTATAACCTTAAACCCCACATGTAGTCTTAGCCGGTAGAAAGTGAGTTGATTTCATCATCCTATCAATCACAACCCATATGGAATCAAAACCCTTGCTAGTCTTGGCAACCCAACCACAAAATCCATATTAATCTCTTCCCACTTCCAAGTAGGAATCTCTATGTCTTGGGTTAGGCCACCTGGCCTTTGATGTTCGGCTTTGGCTTGTTGGCAACTATGGCAACCGGACAGAAATTTTATAATGTCTTTCTTCATGCCTCCCCACCAATACACCTCTCTCAAATCCCTATACATCTTAGTAGACCTGGGGTGAATAGAATAATAAGAACCATGATCCTCATAAAAAATCTTTTCCTTCAAACTATCAACACAAGGCACACACAACATACCTTGGTACCTAAGGGAACCATCTCTCGCTTGGGAGAAAACCTCCACCGTCCCATTTTTCTCCAAGGCCTTCAATTATAACAAGGTGGGGTCAAGATTTTTGCTTAGATTTCACCTCTTCAACTAATGAAGATTTAGAACCATCAACAACAACAACACCCCCATTTTTAGCTCCTTCAAACCTAACCCCCAATCTAGCCAACCGATGGAACTCCCTAGCCACCCCTATGCCACCATCATCAACATGAGCTAGGCTACCCATGGACACCCTACTCAAAGT
>JAPFFP010088388.1:0-21286 GCA_026153255.1 Solanum medicagineum
GTTTCCAGGTCGGATAAATTGGGAAATTGGGATAATATGTGTCTAGGTGCCCCTATCGGGCACTGGTCACGACCCTATGTTGGGATGTGACAAAATGCTAACAATATTCTCACATGCATCATCTATTTTACAAGTGCGCTTACACTAATACACACCTTTTGTTTTACACGTAACTATAATTGTTACGCGTAATTGAAAATCATTACATGTGTTAATAATTATTACATGCAATAGAAAAATTATCTTTGGGCGTCATGTTTATCCATTTGTGACTTGGCTAACTTCTTGCATGCAGGGTCTACCTTTTTATTAGAGTCTTACTGCGTCTCATAATTAAAGAAGATGTAACTCTTTTTTGCTCTGTTCACTAGTATCTGATGATTAGGTGTCTAATAATTCCATTATCTTTTTAGAATTGGAATCTTTATCAAAATTTGAAAAGGGTTCTTCAAGTCTTCTTTTTAATTCTTCTTTGAAATGTTGGATTTCCTCCATGAAGCTGCCTTTTCTTCGTGATCTTTTGGTGTCCATTCTTTAATTCTTATAGTTTTACTCAAATACTTGATCCTTTCAAATTAATGAATATCGAAGGACCAACTAATAATATAGGACATTCTTTTTATAAAAAAGAATTTACATAATTTTATATTTTTAGGTAGTGTAGAAATATTCTGTTCTACCTAAAATATTTTATGTTGCAAAATTGTGGTGACAATACATACTTATTACCTCTAAATTGGCTTCACCATTCATAAAATCAAGAAGGAATTACTTCATTTTTCATTTCCATTGAATATTTGAAAAATCACGTATGAGTATTTGGCCTAATATACAAAAAGTTGTACCAGACTGCATTGTAATCATACCAACTGTGAGTATGAGGTTGATGAACTTTTTGATAAGGGAATTGGTGTATGAAAATGATCAGCAAACCATTCAAAACGTCTTAATACTCTTTTAATAGCAAACCTTGAAAACTGAATACTATCTGGATAATTAATATTTTCTAATTTGTGCTTTGTTTTGATGGAATTAGTATCTACTAATATAAACTGATAATACCTTCAGGTCTTTAGTGGAACTTCTGTCTCCACATAATTTCAATTGGTATAACATAGTTTTAATAATTCGGGTACTCAAAATCCTTCACTCTATCAAAAGCCATGATTGGTAATACTTGCAAAATTATTATTTTAATTTTTTTTTTGTATGATGAAACAACCTTTTCCTTATTTTTACTCGGGGTATTTGAGAACACTGCCTTGGAATATACCTCTGTGGGTTTGATTTCATAAATATCTTTTGCTTGGACAAAGATTTTTGTAGCTGATGATGAGGGGTTATCTTTAAGATTTAGTTTATTGAATAAATTGATCATGTGTTCCTTAATTGATAGGGTAGTGTTTGGGTTTAGGCAGAGCTAGAAATACTGCCAGGACTCAATATCTATTTCCGGTCTTTTTATCCCTTCTTTAACGGGTCTTTTCATTTAGTATTCTGGTTTAAAATCCTAAAGTGGAAGCCTCGAGGCCTTTTTCCAGGTATTCTTGCTCTCATTATTTCCTTGTAAAAAATTTTTGTTAAAAAATCTGGGAGAGAATTATCTTCTCCCTTTATAAATTCTATTTGAAAATTAAAGATTGACAGTAAAGCTTGTCATTTGACAATTTTTTTTTTTTGGAAATTAAATTCTTAATATATTTTTTTGTAAAACATCGTTGGTTACTTTGGAGTCTACTCTTAACAAAAATTCTTTATTGACTAAATCATCTTGAAATTTAGTAATGCATAGTACTATGGGTAAAATTTCCTATTTTATAGTATTATAATTTTTCCGAGTATCATTTTAATTTCCTGAAGTGAATCTCACTAGTTGTTCACCGGATTCGTCAGAAATCTTCTGTTTAAGTATACCTCCATACCCTGTTTCTGATGTGTCAGGTTTTACGATCGTAAGAGCATTTGGATATGGTATCCCTAGGCATGGAAGATTATTGATTTAACCTTTGAATGACCCTAGTGTGTTCTAATCCCTATGGTATGAGATTCTTTTTAAGACATTGATAAAGAGGTTTACAAATATGACTAGTGTTAGGAATAAAATCTGCAACATAATTGAGACACCCAAAATATCTCTAGAGTTGCATTTGATCTATTATATCCATTTGGAAATTTCGATGAGAACTCTATGGCTCTGCAAATGAGTTTATAAGTTTCTTGGAACAAATCATGACTAAGAAATCTAATAGAGGTTAGAAATAACTTAATCTTTCTATCATATACTACTAGTCCTTTTTTCCCAAAAACCTTTAAGAAAATTTGAAGATGTTTAAAGTGTTGGTCAATATCTTAGGAATATATTAACACATCATCTATATGATTTATAGAGATATGACTATATGGATTAAATATATTAATCATAATGTTTTGAAACTCTGATGGATCATTTTTAAGTTCAAAAGGCATTACATTCTACTCATATTGAGCAAATGAGACATTGAAGGCTGTTTTATATTTATCTTTATTAGCGATTTATATCTGCCAAAATCATAATTTCATGTCAAACTTGCTATAAATATTAACTTTATAGGTTCTTTTAAGAAGATCCCTTTAATACCTAATCCATTTTTAATAATTTATTAAGAGGTTTGTGATTAATTACTAATTTGGGTGCACCTCTTTCCTTTTCAGCACTGTTATTGACATAAAAGGTCAAACAACTCCATGGTGATTTCGATGGTGTAATAATTTATTTAGTTATTAAATCATTAATTTCCTTTTCACAGTACTCCACTAATTCGGTATTCATTTGAATATTTCTTGCCTTAGCGGGTATAAACTTTTCATCAAATCCCTCTATATAGGCTAGTTCGATAACATGGTTTTTTCTTTCAAAAAATGCATTAGAGAAAGTCTGGAGAAACTTCTGTTATATAATTTCTTGTAGGCTATTTATCTTGGAATCTACCTCCAGGATATTTGGAGTGAATTCAAATCTTTTAGTTTTTATATCTTCCTGTAAATAATTTATTTGTTATGAAAGTAAATGTATTTTAAAGATATCTTTATTCTTGATGTGGTCACTTTATTTTTTTGATATATTATTTAGATTAGGTAAAATATTTTTTCCCTAATATAGTGGTATCGATACCATCTAATTTGGCATTATATGATTTTAGTTGTGTTATAAAAGGAATACCTATTGTTATTTCTTAATTTATGTCTTTTTTTATTACAAAATCATTAATGAATCAAATTCCTTAATTACATTTATGTCCTTTATGGAGTTTATAATTTATTTTATGTCGTCCCCTTATTGCGGAGAATGACCATGTAGTACTTTTTTCAAGATATTTGGTTGGAATAAATCCTTCAATGATATAATTTTTGTCTGCACTAGTATCAAAGAATACAGTTTTATGGATGGTATAATTTTTATTTATAAGTAAAGTAATAAGTATATGATAACTTTGTGCTTTAACTATAGTATTAATTCTTGATTTTTTTTCAGGTGGTATTTTTAATTCTTTTGATTTCTCATAATTCAAATTTTGATTTTAATTCTTGGGTATGTATTAAATTGGTTACTTTACCTGCCTCAAGATTATTAATAACCTCAAACCATATCTAACACACTTAAAGTACTTAGGAAAAGACCTTAACATTCATTCACAACCTTGAAGATATTGAATCCCCCAGTTTATTAGAATTTCATATATAAAATCAATCGATAAGGAAGGTTCCATCTCAACTTTATTCAAAGTATTTTTGTGACCTCTATTCATCCCAAGCCTATTATCCCACTATAGAAAAGACTTTAATGCCTATATTAAAGGTTAGAATCACTCGGTATGATCCCATATGCATAAGAGGAAGTTGAGATCTTAGCTGAGGAAATTCTAAGGAGTTACAATATCTCTCCCTTGAGATCATTCGTCTTCAAATGATGGGTATTAGGGATGGATCCAAGGCACAAATAAAAATCAAGGTTCAATGAATCAATCAAGTAACCAATCAAGCTGTCTAGACAATAAACTATTCACACTCAAGGATAGACATATCACTTTTGATCAGGAATAGGAATGTTTCCTTCAACATCATCATTGAGAGGCACGAATGGGAAATTAAAACTCAATCAAAAGAATCATTCAAACTTCTAGACACCAACATTCAAACTCAAGAATGAACACATTAATTTATAGATAGGGAACTTCCTCATTAGAAGGCTTCTTCCCAGGGATGGGAAAAAGGGTTACTATCTCGAATGCTCCTATCAACTTTCCTCGCGACATCAAGAGAAGATTGGTTAACCAATATGAGGATAGGGATCACTTTGTATCAAGGGTTAGGATTAGTGATTTTCATGCTTGGTGACTCTCCTCGACCATGCTCTCCTCCTTGTGTACCACACTTCATTAATTTATGGCTATAGCTCTCATGAAAGCCTAAGTCTATTGCATATTCTCATCAAAACCATGTTAAACCTAAAGTCACACCGTATTACCCATAATGACCACTCTCCTACAAATCTAACCCACTCAGTTTCTATTCTATACCCTTGTAAAGACTTTTCACTTAAAAGATGTTACTCCTTTTCACCACTCAAACACACCTCCTCGAAACCCTTGCTCGAAAGTTCTCAAATGCATACTACAATCACTTACATTAGGACCATCACACATTAAAGCCTATTATTCTAACCACTTTTGACCTCTTTGAATTCAACATCACGTAAGAATCCTCAAGCCTACTACAGCACATCTACGCCTACAATTGCATTAACCCTTACAAAGAGATACACCTATGTTCGCTTACCTATCTATTGCACACATCGAGATTTCATCTTGCTCCTCCTCTACATCAATAACCTTAAATGGAATTAATATAACATCATTATCATAATAAGAAAAACCCACTCTCTCCCATCGTCCATCACTTATCTACTATTATCAACATTACTATCAAGACTAGAAAGGAGGATCATTGAAAAGGCTTAGAACGAAAGATCATCAATATGATTCATTCAAGGATTTTAACTGAGAATATTCATAGCATAATATGATCTCCCTCATCTTTGAAGCCTCATTCTAACTTCATGGAAACTCAAGTTACGTCTCGTGTAACCTAGGATGGAAATGTTTAGGTCCATGAGATCAGATCAAGATCACTAAGTGGGGTTACTGTTTCTCATCCTCGAAACTCAACATGAATAGGAATCAACATGACATACGTGGGTGTCGTGGAACTTATACTCAAGACAAGAATAAAGTATCACCTCAACTGAAGTATAAGGAATGTAAAAGATGAAAAAGCATTGATGTCTCATCCTTATTGACTCATACTATCAAAAGCTCAAGACCCGCTATGGTTCATTAACTCATCATCTTCCTCTTAGCTCAAAAGTCATTTGTCTAAGTTTGTAATTTGATTCTCTCTAGTAAGTTATAAGCACAACTCTCCAGACAATTGGGGCATTACTATCCATAAGATCATCTTAAACTTTTCTTTTATAATATGCTTAAAGATATAAAATTGCTACTAAGGTTTTCTTCTGAGATACCATTCTTATCTTCCTTTTTTAGTCTCCATGGGCATCTTTATACACTTGTTACACTTACTGGCTTACATAGCCTATTCCATACCGATAACTCAATTATACTATCCAGGTTCCCATGGCAAGTCATAACTTAGAGATTCACATAACTTCCTAAACATTCAAGCTTAGGGCCAAGTGCTAACATATGCATCACATACTTATCTCATATTATACCAACTTATAACTACTAGGTAATGATTTAGGAACATAGCTCGGCTAAAATCATATAGCGACTACTTGAACAACACATCCCCTCTTCACAATTCAAATATCATTCACCCATTCACTATACCTCCTTGTCTAGCTAAGCTCATAACTCTATGAATCTCATATGGCTCACAGTTTAAACTTATAACGCTAGTTTAGGTCTATCATATTGAAAGCACCATGTGCCCTAATTTAACTCCTATACTTCGCCCTCCTTAATACTATGACACATCAACATAAACCTGTTTGTAGGTTGAGCACTCTCCAATTCATCCTAACAATAATTCTTTCGCTATACCTGATCATGAAAATCAAATGGTACTTACTATTATTTTGTCAAACTTATGGGGATCAAATCATCACCACATTACATACTTAATGGACATATAACTCTCGTTAATAGCCTCAATCAATCACCAATAGCAGTATCTAGTCTCCTCCTCTCTATCGTTGTCCTTCTAGCTCTAGATGACAACTATTCTCATGGTTTACAAGACCTCAAATTGCACTCTTATATGGTAATGCTAAACTTTAAGAGACATAAGTTTCCTCTCATGGAGAACATCAAAAACAGGTTTTAGATAAGAGAGCTTGGGGTGCATCTCGATTAACTTAACTATGTCGACCATGACGTCTCTGTGATAGAATGGCACAAGACAATCTCTATAGACCCTCTCAACTAGAATAGTATCACCAATTAGAATAGATACACTGAAAGGTTTAGGAAGACACGTGGCGGTTCTATCAAATCTACTAGCCACAAAAGGAGACACAACCAATAAAGTGGCACCATGATCTATCAATGCATAATAATTAAGAGAAAAGACTCAAATCATACTCGTCATAACATCTAAAGTATTCTTCTGATCTGGGAAACTACTAATGACATACAACTGGTTTGTGGCCATACTCATGCTAGAAGTCGCACCTATCTAATTTTCTCTAACTGGTTGTGTAGATGTAGTGGGTTGAGCATTATTGGCCCGCATCGGACAATCCCTCTGAAAGTGACCCACTAGGCCATATTCATAGCAGCCATCGGTGCCCATTCGACACTTTCCCAAATAGAGTTCGCCACACTCTCTAAATGGTCGCTTTCCTTTATGGCCTCGAGCCACACTTCCTCGAGATAGAGGTTTTCGAACCTTGAAAGGCTGGATTCTCCTTGACCTCAGATTATGTTTCTATTAAATGTGGGTGCACTAATTGGTGGTGGCACATAGCTCAAGGATCTCTGCAGAGATGGGGGACCTATGTCCATTTCCTTGCTGATGTTTACTTCGCTCATTCCCACTGACTCAACCTTTTTTCTCAAAGGTTCTTCCATCTCATTCTCCTTGTCCCTTTCTACCCAACGAGCATGTGCAACATGCTGAGTAGTAGGCTCAAGTTCCTCGGTGTTGATGACATTTCTTGGGTTCAAGATGCATTTGGAAGGCATGGTCTGCAAACTTGTAACATACGATTTAAAAGAGAGATTTTTCTAGAGTTATCTCTATAGTACAAACCAGAATAAGAAAGAAGTGTAACAATTCCTAACACCCTATAGCCTCCTACTTATAAAGTGTAGCACACAACACACACATAAACAAGATCTACTAGAAACGGTTTCATAGAATCCTAGGATACTTGAACCTAGCTATGACACCAAGTTTGTCACGCCCCGGAGGGTACCCTTGGCATGTCAGACACTCAAAAAGCATTGCTGGTCCCCTAGAAAAACCACTTGGCTTAGTTGCTCATTCATAAGTAGTAGAAGACTTACTTTATGTGCATGAAGCATTCGAGTGGGCTCATCCATATCAGTTAAATATTGCCAAAAATAGTTTGAAAAGTACAAGTTTTTAAAAATAAAACATCAACTTTAATCCATCTGTAACACCCCACATCTTACATGTACTAGTTCTATGCAAATGAAACATGATATGGTTTGGTCAAATTAGCGCCCATTTTTAAAAGTGCTTGAATCTTATATTAGAGGGCGATATGTATGTCTAACGCCTAAGAGGATCGAGTGTATACAAGTTTTAAGCCAAATTGAGGAGATCGCGACGTTAAATAAAGTGAGTCACCTACTTGCTTAGCCTAAATTATCTAGCTAGTTGGAGACAAGGCCCCACTTCGAATCTGTCTAAGTTCGACTACGGATAAAGTCCATGTTAAGGTTGTAACTTTAGCTCATGTTTTAGCATCATATATGGACTGTGTTTTCAGCCCAAGAAGAATATAAAAAGGGCCAAAGTACATCAAAACCCACTAGATTATTTGGGCCCAAACTATGTGAAGAGAAATTAGGAAAATGGGCTCCAAGGCCCATCAACTTTGAAACCAAATTAGGCCCAAGGGAAAGTGCCAAGCTGCTGCATCACCACCTTAATAATATGAGGCTTAAACCACACAAGAAAGTTGTCCAAAGGATCCTTTAAAAAGTCTTAAAAGTAGCACCTTTAAGTTATTCTTAACTTGGAAAAAAATCAGCTTTCACAAGCTTTCTCTCTACACCTTATTAACTTTGCAAAGCTGCCACAAGAAGACTTTTAGGGTTCTTGGAGAAGTCCTACACCTTGAGGTTAAAGGTAAGTAAGAATACTTATGTGTGCAGTAGTATGGTTTTCTTATGAAAAACAAGAGGCTAGACTGGTTATGGTTATGCTGAAATTTTTCGACAGCTTGTGTCCTAAGGATTGTTGTGCACTTCTCTTGTTGACTAAGAGGCTTTTCTCTTTTTGGTTGGCTAGATTATGAAGTAATACTTATGTTTTTAATAAGTTTTATTTTGTTAATGATGTAACCAGGCTGCTTCACCACTTTTATAGTCCGCAAAAATGAGTTGTTGTACGATGTCATAATTTTGCTCTTACTAGGAACTTGTAAGCTGATAATTGGAGATTGTTGCTTCACGTTCTCTATACACTTTAGAACTGGTTTTGCACTATTTCAGGACTTTTTTATGTGTATATATGGTGGAGACTATTTGGTTAAAGTTGGAATAGGTTTGGAATTGTTGACGTCGAAATGTAGCGAAAGGATGTAACGTTATGCCACCTATTTGTATGTTGAGTAGAATTGTCAGGTGTTGTAAACAGGCTGCACATGACATGTATATGAGAATGCGTATTAAAAATATGATTAGGGGCGGAATGGTTGAAAGAATACGCTCGGGTTTATAATTATACGCTTGCTTCCCATGTGTTATTTTTTTTTATAAGATTGGGCTGCGAAGATGTACTTATTGGCTACTAATGCTAGTTTTATCACCTATTATATTGTAGACAAATATTTCTAGGAAGGAAGGTTATCTCAAAGTAATAGCGAGGTCGTACAGCGAGGTACGTAAGGCTACTCGATTTCGTATTACTTGGCATGAAATCTAGATTCTTCCTTGGCACATAAAGGCACTTACCAACTCCAACACAACTATTAACTGTGTCTCCACTCTTTCACATGTTCATATGCTCCCATACATAGTCACCTTAAAATCTGCATACATACATGGATACCAAGTTACATGGGTTCTTGTTGCTAAATAAACTTCACGAGTTGTTTCATCTCATGCTCATTTCATTATTTGTGTAATGTACTCTTTTCATTGCCATATTGTCTTGTATGATTATTTGCATGTCACACGCTACATCTACAGTCCTACAACTCCAAATTATGACCACCAAAAGAATCATCTCAAAGATAATGGATAAGTAAAGTATATTGCTTATTGATAGGTGGTAACCTGAGGGGTGGATGAATCAACTAGCTAGGGTCGATCCTATCACGAGGAGTAGCTCAAGGTGTAAAAGGAGAAGCCTAGCCAGGGTCGATCCTAATATAGATTTACCACTGATCAGCTGGTCATTTGTATTACATGTTGTGCACAAAATATACTGTAAAGGTAAAGTAACAAAAAGAACATAAAGTACATGACTCCATAGTATAACTAAAGGTGGTCTCTTATCCCACACTTGTGCATAGTTTCACTTAAGTTGTTACTTCATATATAGTATTTCCTGCCTCAAATATTCAATACATTATCTCGTACTGATATCTCTTACGGGGGACCTGCATTTCATGCTGCAGGTACAGGTGCTAGTAGATCTCTCCAGTAGAAGTACAAGACATCCCGCTACTATTACCAAGCTCCAGGTGTCTTTGGAGCTTTGTGTGTCTAGAGCTTATATTTTTGTATTGTATAGTTAGTTGAGGCGTGGCCTATTTCGACCCTTATCAGATACTTTTACTTATCTAGAGTCTTTGTAGACTATGTAAATTAAGTGTGGTCATGTCTCATACTTTAGACAATATGGCCCCAATGGCCTAGCCATATGCATTTCCTTTTGGCTTGTTATTACTGTTACTTTTTTAAAGGCATGTTGAATGTACAAATCCCTTATAATATGTATAGAAAGCGCATGGATACAGGTTGGTTCTCCTGACCCTTACCGTTAACGGGTGCCTGTCCGCCTTAACGGGACTTTGGGTGTGACAAAAGTTGTATCAGAACGGGTCATCCTGGGGAGTCTACAAAGACGTGTCTATGTAGAGTCTTGTTTATAGATGTGTTGTGCACAACATTTATAAGCAGGAGGTTACATGGAATTTAGGAGTTGTTACCTTCTTTTCATTCTTTAGATCGTTCCATAGAGCCAAGTGTAATAGGTGGATTATGTCTAACCCCTAAATTGTTTTATACAGCAAGTATGCCAGAAACCAGGAAAAACAAAGGTAAAGGGAAGGAAGTAGAAGTGGTGGTTGATATACCCAGTCGGGTGAGACAACAAAATGAGGCTTAAGATGTCTCTCTATCATAGACATCTCCAACTCCTTCGGCTCCTGATGAACCAGCAAGTAGTGAAATACCACTAGAATGACCTATTAATGTTACAGTGCAGGATCTGAGAAATGCAGTACAACTATTGACTTGTATAGTTGTTGGCCAAGGTCAAAGACAGAATGGTCCAGTTATAGGTGTAGGTGGTGCGAATAGAGTAGCTAGCACAAGGATACGTGACTGGACCCTTCATTAATCACTGTATCAGATCCTAATGAAGATTCATAAGACTTTATTGATCAGATTTAACGCACGTTAGATGTTATGCATGTGACTGGTCCAGAAGCTATTGAGTTAGCAACAAATAGATTGAAGGGTGTGGCTATTTTGTGGTATGAAGCTTGGAAGCAATGTAAGGGTATAAATGTACCTCCAGCTACCTGGAAGGAGTTCAAAAAGGCATTTCTTGACCATTACCTTCCATTAGAATTTTGAGAGGCCCGTACAGATCAGTTCTTGAACCTCTACCAAGGGAATATGAGCGTGAGGGAATATAGCATTCAATTTAATTCCCTGGCCCGGTATGCTCCTAATGTAGTTGCTACTATGGCAGATAGAGTTCACCAATATGTGGATAGATTAGATACGTATCTGGTCAGATATTATACTATTGTTTCCTTGAACAAAGACATGGATATAGCGAGGATGCAAGCTTTTGCACAGATATTGGAGGATCAGAGGCAAAGAAGAAAGACACAAGAGTTGGAAAGCGGGTAGGCCAAAAGGGCCTGATCTACGGGGCAATCTACACCATCCCAAGGAGAGCTTACATCTCGATTTTCTAATAGACTTCCTAAGCCATCATCCTCCTACTCTGCAGCCAGTGATCCACCACAACATTAAGGGTTTAGAAGTAATCAGTTTGGTCAATGAGGTGAGGGACAAGGTGCACGGACAACAGGATATTCAGCAGGCCATTAAATGACTCCTAATCAGCCTTGTAAATAGCGTTAAAGAAGTCATCCAGGTATATGTCTTATGGGACAACTGTTTGTTATTGGTGTGGTACGCTAGGGTAACTGATGAGAGATTGCCCAAGGAGATGTATTGGGGATATAGCACAACCTACCAGATCAGTTGTGGCAACATCATCATCAGTTCCTCCCTTACGTAGGGATCAGCAAGCACCTACAGGTCGTGGTAGAGCTGTTAGAGGGGCAGCTAGCTCTTGCGGAGTCCAGAATTGTACTTATGCTCTGGGGAGTCGGCAAAAGTTGGAAGCTTCACTCGATGTGGTCACAGGTACATTGTCCATCTTTTCACATAATATATATGCATTAATTGAACCTAGTTCTACACTATCATACATTACTCCATTAGTTGTTGGGAAGCTTAAGAGAACACCCAAATTATTGAACAAACCATTTGAAGTGTTTACACCAACTGGTGAATCTATTATGTCTAGAAGGATTTATTATGACTGTGCAGTAATTGTTTGTGACCGTGACACATTGGCTGACCTTATTAAGCTAGAAATGGTGGAATTCAATGTTATAATGGGTATGGATTGGTTAGTTTCTTGCTATGTCACAGTGGATTGCCGAACTAAGAGAGTGTACTTTCACTTTCCAAATGACGCAGTTCTTGAATGGGAAGTCAATGTTGGGCCACGAAAGGGTAATTTATCTCTTATTTTAAGGCATGAAAGATGATATCTAATCGCTATATATGTCATTTAGTTAGAGTAAGGGATATGGAGGCAGAATCGTCAACTCTTCAATCAGTTCCAGTGGTGAATGAATTTGCTGATGTGTTCCCTGAAGAACTACTAGGCTTACCTCCAGGACATGAAGTAGATTTTTCTATTGACTTACTTCGAGGCACTCAATCTATTTCTATCCCTCTATATAGAATGGCCACGGCAGAATCACGTGAATTAGAAGAGCAGTTAAAAGACTTATTTGAGAAGGAATTTATAAGACCTAGTGTGTCCCCATGGGGTGCACCAGTGTTATTTGTATGTAAAAAGGATGGCACCTTGAGAATGTGTTTCGATTATCGACAATTGAATAGGGTGATAATTAAGAACAAAAACCCTCTCCCCATGATTGCTGATTTATTTGATCAGTTACAGGGTGCCAAATGCTTTTCGAAAATTGATTTGAGATCAGGTTATTACCAAGTGAGGGTGAAGGAGAAAGATATACCCAAAACAGCTTTCAGGACACGCTATGGTCAATTTAAATTTCTTGTTATGTCATTTGGGCTAACAAATGCACCAGAAGGTTTTATGGATCTGATGAATTGGGTATTCAAGCCATTCTTTGATGTGTTCGTGATAGTATTTATAGATGACATTTTGGTATATTCAGGAGTAGAAGAGGACAATGCAAATCACTTATGACAGGTGTTACAAGTTCTTCATAATCGACTGTTGTATGCCAAGTTATCTAAATGTGAATTTGGGCTTAAATATATTGCATTCTTGGGTCATATTTTGTCCGCTGAGGGAATAAGGGTTGAGTCACAAAATATAGAGGTTGTGAAAGATTGGCCAAGGCCAACGACACCTATGAAAGTTTAGAGCTTCCTAGGGTTGGCAGGTTATTACAGAAGGTTTGTTGAAGGTTTTTCTTCTATTTTTGCACCTCTAACAAAGTTGACACATAAGGCAACAAAGGTCCAGTGAAATGATGCATGTGAAAGGAGCTTCGAAGAGCTGAAAAATAAGCTAACTTCTGCACCTGTGCTAGTATTTCCAGAAGGCACCGAGGGGTATGTAGTGTATTGTGATGCTTCAGGAGTTGGCTTAGGTTCTGTACTGACACAACATGGTAGGGTAATTGCTTATGCCTGAAGAAAAACTACCCAACACATGATCTTGAGCTAGTAGCGGTTGTGTTTACTTTTTGAAAGTATGGGGTTCACGTTGACATATATACTGATCATAAGAGTTTGCAGTACATTTTTAAGAAGAAAGACCTAAATTTAAGACAATAGAGATGGCTAGAGCTAATAAAGGATTACAATGTTGATATACTATACCATTTGGGGAAGGCAAATGTGGTAGTCGATGCTCTGAGTCGTAAGGCAATCATGAATGCTGGTGATCAGGTCATGGTAAGTCAAGGACTGGCTAAGGATCTACGTCAACTAGCTACTTTGGGAGTTCGCCTTCTTGAAACCCTAAAGGAAGTGGTTGTTGTAAATAATGCAATAGCGTTTTCATTGGTAATGGAGGTCAAAGAAAAACATTCGAGGATCCTGTGTTACAACGACTTAAAGACAAGGTGAGTCAAGGTATGGTAAAGGGCTTTGACCTTACACAAAATGGAGTACTTTATTGCCAAAATACATTATGTGTGCCTGATATTAATGGACTAAGAAAGAGGATAATGGAAGAAGCCCATCATTCCAGATATTCCCTCCATCCAGGATAAACTAAGATGTATCATGACCTAAAGGGAATGTTTTGGTGGGGAGGCATGAAAAAGTACCTTGCAGAATTTATGGCTCAATGTCCAAATTACCAAAAAGTCAAAGTAGAGCACAAAAAGCCGGGAGGTTATATGCACTGTATAGAGCTTCCAACATAGAAGTGGGATATGATCAACATGGATTTTGTTATTGTGTTGCCTCGCTCATTTTAGAAGTTTGACTCCATATGGGTAAATAGTTGACAGACTCACAAAGTCAGCACACTTCTTTCCAGTTAAGAGTGATTATACAGCTGAAGAGTATGCCAGCTATACCTCAAAGAGTTAGTCAGGCTACATGGAGTCCCAATCTACATTATATCTTATCAAGGAGCCCAATTCACTGCAAAGTTTTGGAATTCATTCCAAAGGAGTTTAGGGACACAAGTGAATTTCAGTACAACTTTCCACCCCTAGACAGACGATCAAGAAGAATGCACCATTCAAACACTTGAAGATATGTTGCACGCTTGTGCATTGGACTTTAAAGGTAGTTGGGTGGACCATTTACCAGTCATTGAATTTGCCTATAATAATAGCTACCACTCAAGTATCAAGATAGAACCTTATGAAGCTTTACATGGAAGGAAATGTAGGTCACCAATGGGATGGTTTGGAGAGAGTGAAACCACCTTGCTTAGGCCAGATCTAGTACATCAAGCCATGGAAAAAGTCAGAGTAATACAACAGGAGCTAGAAACAACCCAAAGTCGTCACAAATCATATGCGGATGCTAGGAGGAGAGGAGTAGAGTTCTGAGTATGGGATTTGGCTATTTTTAAAGGTGTCTCCAATGAAAGGGGTTATGAGATTTAGTAAGAAAGGAAAACTGAGCCCATGTTACATAGGGCCATATAAGATTATTACGAGGTTCGGGCAGATTTCATATGAACTAGAGCTACCCAAGAGCTTTCAATGGTTCATCCAATTTTTCATGTCTCAATACTTCGAAAATGCAGAGGTGACCCATCCCGTATCACTCCTATTGAAAATGTGCAAGTTATAGAAGATCTCACCTATGAAGAGGTACCTATCGCTATTCTAGATTGTCAAGTTAAGAAGCTAAGGAATAAAGACATAGCTTCAATAAAAGTACTTTAGCGGAGCCAGCAAGCAGAAGAGATAACATGGGAGGCTGAAGAAGCGATGAGATCTAAGCAGCCTTACTTATTTGAAGCTATAGAGGAAGTGCAACATGCATAGTTGGGGGCATTAATAGGTATTTGTGTTTGAGTACCTGTTGTGTTGTCAAAAGTTTGTTTAACTACAAGTTTGAACATGGTCAAGCTACCTAATTATGTTAACATTTGAAGACGAATATTCCTAAGAAGGGAGGATCTAACACCCCACATCTTACATGTACTAGTTCTATGCAAATGAAACATGATATGGTTTGGTTAATTTAGCGCCCATTTTTAAAAGTGCTTGAGTCTCATATTAGAGAGCGATATGTGCGTATAACGCCTAAGAGGATCGAGTGTATACAAGTTTTAAGTTAAATTGAGGAGATCACGGCCTTAAGTGAAATGAGAGAAGTGAGGTGCTTGTAGAACTTAGGAAGCTAGCAGGTGAGTCACCTACTTGCTTAGCCTAAATTTGCTAGCTAGACGGAGACGAGCCCCAACGTCAAATCTGTCCATGTCTGATTACAGGATAAAGTGCATGTTAAGGTTGTAACATTAGCTCATGTTTTAGCATCATAAATAGACTGTATTTTCATCCCAAGAAGAATATAAAAAGGGCCAAAGTACATCACAATCCACTTGACTATTTGGGCCCAAACTAAGTGAAGAGAAATTAGGAAAATGGGTAGCAAAGGCCCATTAACTTTGAAATCCAATTAGGCCCAAGTGAAAGGGCCAAGCTGCTGCATCACCACCTTGATAATTTAAGGCTTAAACCACACAAGAAAGTTCGCCAAAGGATAATTTGAAAAGGCTTACAAGTAGCACCCTTAAGTCATTCTTAACTTGGAATAAAAATCAACTTTCGCAAGCTTTCTCTCTACACCTTCTTAACTTTGCAAAGCATTCACAAGAAGACTTTTGGAGTTCTTGGAGAAGATCTACAGCTTGAGGTTAAAGGTAAGTAAGAATACTTATGTGTTTAGTATGATTTTCTCATGAAAAACAAGAGACTAGACTGGTTATGTTTATGTTGAAAGTTTTGGACAGCATGTGCCCTAAGGATTGTTGTGCACTTCTGTTGTTGATTAAGAGGCTTTTCTCTTTTTGGTTGGGTGGATTATGAATTAAGACTTATGTTTTTAACAAGGTTTAGTTTTTTAATGATGTAACCAGGCTGCTGCACCACTTTTACAGTCCGCAAAAATGAGTTGTTATATGATGTCGTAATTGTACTCTTAATAGGAACTTGTGGGCTGATAATTGAAGATTGTTATTTCAAATTATTTATATACTTTAGAACTATTTTTTCATTATTTTGGGACTTTTTTTATGTGTATATATGGTGGGGACTGTTTGGTTAAAGTTGGAACAGGTTTGGAATTGTCGATGTCGAAATGTAGCGAAGGGATGTAATGTTATGCCGCCTATTTGTATGCTGTGTAGAATTGTTATGTGTTGTACTTTGTGGGCTGTTGTAAGATTGTTATGTCACTAAGATAGGCTGCACATGATATTTATATGAGAATGTGTATAAGAAAATACGATTAGGGGTGGAAAGTTTGAAGAATACGCTCGGGTTTATATTATACGCTTGCTGCCCATATGTTGCTTTTTTTATGAGATTGGGCTGCCAAAATGTAACTATTGGCTGCTAATGCTAGTTTTATCACCTACTATACTGTAGATAAATATTTGGAGGAAGGAAGGTTATCTCGAGGTAATAGCGAGGTCGTACAGAGAGGTATGTAAGGCTACTCGAGTTCGTATTACTTGGCATGAAATTTAGATTCTTCCTTAGCATATAAAGGCACTTACCAACTCCGACACAACTATTAACCATGTATCCACTCTTCCACATGTTCATATGCTTCCATACATAGTCACCTTAAAATCTGCATACATACGTGGATACCAAGTTACATGGGTTCTTGTTGCTAAATAAAGTTCACGAGTTGTTTCATCTCATGCTCATTTCATCATTTGTGTAACATACTCTTTTCATTGTTGTATTGTCTTGTATGATTATTTGCATGTCACACACTACATCTACAGTCCTACGGCTCTAATATTATGACCACCAAAAGAATCATCTCAAAGGTAATTGAGAAGTAAAGTATATTGCTTATTGATGGGTTGTAACCCGAGGGGTGGAAGAATCACCTAGCAAAGGTCGATACTATCACGGGGGGTAGCCCAAGGGCTGACAGGAAAAGCCTAGTCAGGGCCGATCTTGATATAGATTTACCACTAATTAGCTAGTCATTTGTATTACATGTTGTGCACAGATTATACAGTAAAAAAGTAATAAAAAGAACATAAAGTACACCACAGTATAACTAAAGGTGGTCTCTTATACTACACCAGTGCATAGTTTCACTTGAGTTGTTACTTCATATACAGTATTTCCTGCCTTAAATATTTAGTACATTATCTTGTACTAACGTCCCTTATGGGAGACCTGCATTTTATGCTGCGAGTACAGATGCTAGTAGATTTCCCCAGTAGGAGTACAGGATATCCATCTGTTGTTACCGAGCTCCAAGTTGCTTCAGAGCTTTGTGTGTCTAGAGCTTATATTTTTTTATTGTATAGTTAGTTTAGGCGAGGCCTGTCCTGACCCTTATGAGATACTTTCCTTATCTAGAGGATTTGTTGACTATGTAAATTAAAGTGTTGTCATGTTTTATACTTTAGACAATGTGGCCCCAATGGCTTAGCCATATGCATTTCCTTTTGGATTATTATTAATGTTACTTTTTTAAAGGCATGTTGAATTTAGAAATCCCTTATAATAAGTATAAAAAGCACATGGATACAGGTTAGTTCTCCCGAGCCTTATCAGCAACGGGTGCCAGTCCGCCTTAACGGGACTTTGGGCGTGACAACATCCTTGTTTATGAAGGCTCTATCTCTAAGCATCTAGATGGTACCAATGATAGGTTCATGGCTACCTAAAAGTGCCAAACTCAAAGTAAGAAAGACAAGTGTAGTCTCCTCTTGGGCAGGGCTTACCAATCAGCTGGATGCGATAATATCATCAACAAAGCGCCTGTTGATGAGCTCTAATACCTATCTCTGCATCACAAGATGATACAATCCAAATGGACGTCAGTACACTAAATATACTAGTATATGAAATGGTTGGAAAGGAAAGGATATAACAAAAAATACTTAAACCAGGTAACTCAACTCTACTCAACTCAGTAAAATATGTAAGTTTAAGAATAAAGTCATGCTTTAAAAGTAACTCAATAGTATGCAACTCACACCAGATCATGTAACTATTTTTTATAAAGTAGTTCTCCTATAATAAGCTTTAGCATGCAGCTCAGTCAAAAAGTTATACAAAATTAGGGAGCTTCTCTAACCAACTATACTCCCAACCCCACCTAAACTGGTGATGTACAAGGAAGGTGATGTCATTGCCATGCCCATCCATTACTTGCCAAGGTAAGGGCATCATTGTACCTCTTGGATCCATCATCCTCATCCATCTTTTTGGCACAGGAGTTCCTAGAATTAACTGCACAACTATCCTATGCTGGCGATGTAGTTATGGAGTTTGAGTTACTCTTAATCTACCCAACTTGGTATTCAATGCTTCTCCAAAAACATTATCATTAAAACTCATTCAAACTCATCTCAAACATCATCATCATCATCTACCATTAGTAAAATATTTTTTAAATTGATTACATGTATCCTTTTCAAATATTTACTCAAAAGTTCATTTAAATTCAATGCTCAATTTCATCAAAAGGCATCAAAACATGCATCATATCATCAAAATATTTTCCTCAAAATATAATCTTTTGGACTCAATGCATGAAAAGTCATCATCTTTATTCTCAATATACAAAACTTTGACTTTTAAATAATACCTTTCTTTGATGCATGAACACCCATCAGCCTTAACATCAAACAATGTATAGAAAAGTCATAATTATCAACTTCATTAAGATTCATGGGAAATAACTAAGAATAACAACTCGAACAATATAAGATTGAAACATACTAACAACCTTAGTGTATAAATATATCTAACTCAATAGAAGAGGAATTAATCATTTATAACTCAAAAATAACGGTAAAACTCTACTCGAACTCAATTATGGAGAATTAGCATGTCAGGAATGTGGATAAACTCAGTCCAACGCTATGAGTAGCCTTACATACCTAAAGAGAAAAATATCATGAAGAAACCTTTCGTCTGCCCTTGAAGATGAAGAACCTAAGCCTTTTCTTTGGAAGAACTTTGAACATAAGATTTTGATTTTCTTCGAAATTTAGGCGTTAATAAGAGGTTACTAGGATTATGATAGTCTTCGGGAAGTTAATTAGGGGTAAAATGTCAAAAAAAACCTTTTGGGAATGTTAAATAATCATAAAAATTGAAAAAAAAGACCTTTTGATGAGAAGGTGGACCTTAGGTTTCCCTTTTGGAAAGATTTTAAGCTTTCTCGGAGTTTTTGGGCAGTCTCAATTGACGGATCACCAAATTATTCGACGGATCACTGAAATTTACTAATTTGGCAGGCTTCAGTAAAATGGTCATAACATGTTACTCTGAATTCTTATTAAGGTGAAATTGGATATGTTGGAAAGATAATTCAAATATCTATAATTCTATACATTATCGGTCACCTAAATCATTATGTGCTGATGTCATGTGTACAAGCCTCTAAATACAGAATTTTAAAATAAAATACATATCTCAATATATAGTTCTCGAATAGAACAAACCATAAAAGTAAAAAAATTTTAAAAGGCTGCTAAAGGGACAAACAACTACCTCTCGAATAATTCAAAAGTTAAATCCAACAAAAAGGAAGTCTAGTTGGGTGAACTGGGCTTATAACCTACAAATATGTTGCAAGGGGTGACCACCAAACAACATGATACTTAACAAATGGAACTAACCAAAACAAAAGCAATGAAGAACACAAGTACTCCTTAATACCTAAACACATAATGCTGAACTACAAACCTGCATGCTGAAAAGTCCTACTCCCTCATTTGAAATCTCTGGGGAAGAGGATCAAGTTTTTCCTTGCGATGTCACGACCCAAACCTAAGGCCTAGGCATGACACCGCGTAAGAGGAACCCAAAAGGACCCCAAGCAAGCCTCTTAGAACATCACTACACATCCTTGGTCGCGGAAGCAATAAATCAAGCATCAAGAGATAATAAAGTAGGACAACCAAGCTAAGGGAATGAACTTTTATATCATAGACATCAAGAACAATAGAGCCAAGACTCTTAGCATAGATACATAACTTTTCCAACAAACAACTCTAGTACATAGAGAAGAGCGGGGGAGAAGACAAAGTAACCGAGCTCACCCTCATAGACAAAATAGACAAATAAGAAGAATGTCATAATACATAGTAAGAGCAACATAGACTAAGATCCACGAAGTAGAGGACTCAGTAACTAGCTTGAGTAGTGTCGAACTAGCCATGTGGAAGAGGATGATCAACTTGGGCACCAGTTCTTACATGGTAAGATCATGTAGGCATAGAGTATGCATTAATACGTTTGAATGTACTAAGTATGTAGGATGCAATGCAACAAGAATTAGGCATCATAGTCAAAATGCATAACAATAGGTAATAGGCATAATATAGCAATATGACATGTATGATCAATACACAAGTAAAACATGCTTAAGTAACTCATGCTCATATACGATATCATATGTGTAGAAGAGACAAAGCTAGATTTCCAAAGTATAAACCTTTTCGTAGGTTAGTGATGATAGCACCCATTGCCCTAGTGTGTGAGGTACAAACCCCTTATCAAGGTTAGTAATAATAGCACCATCACCCTAGTGTGTGAGGTACAAACCCCTCATCAAGGTTAGTGATGATATCGACCATCACCCTAGTTTGTGAGGTACAAACCCCTCATCAACGTTAGTGATGATAGACCTATCACCCTAGTGGTTGAGATGTTAACCCCGCAACTGGGCTACCCAGATCGAGTATGGTCTAATGCAATACTTTGTATAGAATATATCATATACATAAGCTCATTACAACATCATATAGTCAATCATATCATATCTCATGCTTTGGACCTTCAACTTCTCAAGAAACCACATCCGGACATTTTATC
>JAPFFP010088399.1:0-21285 GCA_026153255.1 Solanum medicagineum
TTGGAATAGGTTTGGAATTGTCGACGTCGAAATATAGCGAAGGAAGGTAACGTTATGCTGTCCATTTTTAGGTTGTGCAGAATTGTTATACGTTGTGCTTTGTGGGCTGTTATAAGGTTTTTCTAGCACTAAAACAGTCTATACATGATGTGTACATGAAAATATGTATTAGAAAAATATGATTAGGGACGGAAAGGTTGAAGGAATGTGCTAGGGTTTATAATTGTCCGCTTGCTGCCCGTATGTTGTTTTTCTATGAGATTGGACTTCTAAGGTGTATCTATTGGCTGCTAATGCTAGTTTTATCACCTACTATGTTGTAGATAAGTATTTGGATAAAGGGAAGGCTGTCTCGAGGTAGTAACACGGTCATACAACGAGGTATGTAAGGTTTCTTGACTTCGTATTGTCTGGCATGAAACATAGATCCTTCCTTGGTACATAAAGGCACTTACCAACTCCGATACAACTATTAACTATATCTACACTCTTTCATATGTTCATAGGCTTCCATACATTGTCACTTTTAAATCAGCATACACACGTAGATGACAAGTTACATGAGTTCTATTTGCCAAACAAAGTTCATGAGTTGTTTCATTTCATATTCATTTCATTAATTGTGTAACGTACTCTTTTCATTGTCATATTGTCTTGTATAATTATCTACATGTCACATGCTACATATACAGTCCTACAGTTCCAATATTGTGACCACCAAAAGAACCATCTCAAAGGTAATTGAAAGTAAAGTATATAGTTTTTGATAGGTGGTAGCCCGAGGGGTGGAAGCATCACCTAGCTAGGGACGATCCAATCATAGGTGGTAGCCCAAGGGGTTAAGGAAGAACCTAGCCAGGGACGATCCCGATATCCCGAGGGGTGGAAGAATCACCTAGCCAGGGAAAATCTTATTGCGGGTGGTAGCCCGAGGGGTTAAGGAAGAACCTAGCCAAGGAAGATCCCGATACAGTTATACCACTGATTAGTTGGTCATTTGTATTATAGTTGTGCACAGATTATACAATAAAGGTAAAGTAATATAAAGAACATAAAGTACATGATCCCACAGTATAAATACAGGTGGTCTCTTATGGTACACCAGAGTACAGTCTCACTTGAGTTGTTACTTCATATACAGTGTTTCCTGCCTTACATATTCAATACAATATCTCGTACTGATGTCCCTTACGGGGGACTTGCATTTCATGCTGCAGGTACAGGTGCTAGTAGATCTCCCTAGTAGGAATACAGGACATTCAGCTGCTGTTACTAAGCTCCAAGTTGCTTCGGGGCTTTGTGTATGTCTAGAGCTTATATGTTTGTATTGTACAGTTTGTTGAGGCGATCCCTGTTCCGACCCTTATCAGATGTTTTTCTTTGTCTAGAGGCTTTGTAGACTATGTAAATTAAAGTGTAGTCATGTCTCGTACTTTAGACACAGTGGCCCCACCGGCCTAGTTATATGCATTTCCTTTTGGCTTGTTATCACCGTTTATTTTCTAATGACATTTCAGACATAGAAATCCTTCACAATATGTACAGAAAGCGCATCGATACAGGTTGGTTCTCCCGGGCCTTATCGGCAACGGGTGCCGGTTCGCCCTAATGGGATTTGGGGCGTGACAGAAATGGTATCAGAACGGGTCATCCTAGGGAGTCTACAAAGTCGTGTCTATGTAGAATCTTGTTTATCGATAGGTTGTGCACCAGATTTATAAGTTGGAGGCTACGAGGCATTTAGGAGCTATTACTTGCTTTTCATTCTTTAGATCGTACCATAGAGCTAAGTGTAATAGGTGCATTCTGTCTAATTCTATATTGTTTTGTACAGCAAGTATGCCAAAAACAAGGCAAAACAAAGGTAAAGGGGAGGGAGTAGAAGTGGTGGTTGGTATACCCAGCTAGGTGAGGTAACGAAATGAGGTTCAAGAGGAGTCTTTATCACAGACATCTCCAACTCCTCCAATTCCTGGTGAACCCGAGAGTAGTGAAAATCCCCCAGAACCACCTATTGATGCTACTGTGCAGGATCTGAGAAATGCAGTCCAACTATTGACCCATATAGTTGCTGGGCAAGGTCAAAGGCAGGAAGGTCCAATTATAGGTACAAGTGGTGCAGATATGGCAGCTGGCCCAAGGATACGTGATTTTCTTGATTTAGACCCTCCATCCTTCACGGAGTCAGATCCTAATGAAGACCCCTAGGACTTTATTGATCAGATTCAGCGTAATTTAGATGTTATGTGCGTGAGTGGTACAGAAGCTGTTGAGTTAGCGACATATAGGCTGAAGAGTGTGGCTATATTGTTGTATGAAGCCTGGAAGCAATGGTATAGGTGCACCTGTAACTACCTGGAAGGAATTCAAAGAGGCATTTCTTGACCATTATTTGCCATTAGAGATCGGAGAGGCCCGTGCAGATCAGTTCCTGAATCTCCACCAAGGGAATATGAGTGTGAGGGAATATAGCCTCCAATTTAATTCCCTGGCAAGGTATGCTCCTAATGTAGTTGCTACAATGGCAGATAGAGTTCATCGACATGTAGATAGGTTGGATACGTATATGGTCAGAGACTACACCATTGCTTCCTTGAACAAAGATATGCACATAGCAAGAATGCAGGCTTTTGCTCAGAAATTGGAGGATCAAAGGCAGAGGAGAAGGACACAAGAGTTGGAAAGGGGCCAGGCCAAAAGAGCCAGATCTACAAGGCAGTTTACACCACCCCAAGGTGAGATTAGGCCTCGGTTTTCTAATAGACCGCCTAGGCCATCATCCTCCTACTCTGCAGTCAGTGCTCCACCATAATCTCAAGGGTCTCGAAGTAATCATTTTGGTCAACGAGGTGAAGGCCAAGGTGCCCGGATAATGGGTTATTCGGCAGGCCAACCAATGACTCCCAGGCAGCCTTGTAAATAGTGTGGAAGGAGTCATCGGGGTATATGTCATGTTGGGACAGATATTTGCTATTGGTGTGGTATGCCAGGGCACATGATGAGGGATTGCACGAGGAGACGTATGGGTGGTATGACACAACCTACTGGGTCAGCTGCTGCATCATCATCATCAGTTTCTCCAGCAGGTAGGGGTCAGCAGGAAACTATGGGTCGTGGTAGAGGTGTGAGAGGGACAGCTAGCTCTAGCAAAGTCCAGAATCGTACGTATGCACTGGGGAGTTGGCAGAATTTGGAAGCTTCACCTGATGTGGTCACAGGTACATTGTCCATCTTTTCACATAATGTATATGCATTAATTGACCCTGGTTCTACACTATCATACATTACCCCACTAGTTGCTGGGAAGCTTAAGAGAACACCCAAATTATTGAACAAACCATTTGAAGTGTCTACACCAACCTGTGAATCTATTATGGCTAGAAGGGTTTATTATGACTGTGTAGTAACTGTTTGTGACCGTGACACATTGGCTGACCTAATTGAGCTAGAAATTGTGGAATTTGATGTTATAATGGGTATGAAATCTACTCGCCACATAGGGAGTTATAAATGATAATGTGGCACCAGGATCCATCAAAACATAACAATCAAGAGTAAAGACGCAAATCATACTCGTTATAAATCTGGGGAGTTTTCCTGATCTTGGCGACTACCCATGGCATACAAACGGTTTATAGCTCTACTTGCGCCTAATGTAGCACCTCTCTGGGTTCCTCTGGCTAGTGGGGCTGGTGCAGAAGATTGAGCCAAATCATCCCACTTTGGACACTCTCTCTGGAAGTGACCCACTTGGCCACACTTGAAACATGAATCACTCCCCTCATGACATCTGCCAAGTGTAACCTGCCACACTTACCACATACTGGCTTACCCTGTGAACTTTGAGCCACACTAGCCTATGACTGAGATCCTAAGACTCCAAAATTCTGACCTCTAATCATTCCTGTTTATAGGCGTAGGTGCACTAGCAGAGATGGTGTTGGACCTGACTAGAATCTATTATCATTCCTCTCTTTCCAACCTCATGGATGGATGTCTTGGCCCTCTTATTGTTGAACTCCTCTCTGTTATATTGTCTCTCCTCATCAGCTTGGTGCATATAAGCCATCAGCCTCCCGATGTCCATGTCGCTCACAAGCATAGCTCCCCTCCCATTGTTCTTTGTCCCTTTTTTCAGCCTATCAATATGCATCCCCATTCTCCCCCTCATGTCAGCAACCATATCCAAGGCATAGCGAGATAGCTGATTGAACTTAAGCCCTTACTCTTGCATAGTCATAGAGCCCTGTGGGCCTTGGCCAGTTCTTAGCGAGATAGCTGAGTGAACCTAATAGAACAATATTTTAGTTTGAAGCCATAAGGAAAAAAAAAGCATCATCCTCATATACTAAAGGAAAAATAGTCAACAAATTTATCAGATTGACAAATAATCATTCTCTTCAAAAAACATTTAGGATTATCAACCTTAAATGAATCCAAATTAAAAGCACAAGAAAAGAAAATAGCATACAGATAATGATATATTTCATGTATGGAGAACATAAAATAGATAATAATTTAATATTTTTTACATCAACGAGATTAAGGGGCTCTCCACTTAAAATGGAGGATTGTTGAGTCTAATTTCATAATCTATGAGCTCATTCTTAAATTCTTTTATTATAAGTATAAAAAGAAGAACATTTTTTCCTCACTTGGTGTCTAGTATTATTATTGAAAGTCAATTAAATTTTGTTGATACAAAGTGCCAAATTAGGAGTAAAGTGCTTCCTAAAAGGAAAAAGTTATGTCTAAGACTCGAACACGACACTTCCAAATATGGATGAAGGAGTACGAACTTATATAATACCATAATATTTGTTGGTAGAATACAAAACATAAATCTAGTGTATCGACAAATATTTAGGGAAAGTAAAATCAATTAGATAAATTACATAGGTGACTTCAAAGTTACCACATCATAAATCTAGAACATCATCAAAGAAATTTTTAAAAAATCGCAATCACACCAACATCTATGGAAATATTGAATGATACACCATCAAATTAAATTTAGTTAATGTTAGTATAACAAATTTTATGGTGGGATTATATGATCCATCCATCCGTAATCAGAGGTCTTATTTTCGAGCCTTGGGTATTAAAAAATCTTGTTAGGAAGTGTCTCTACATATTTGAGTTACTCTGCGATTCAACGAAATACTAGATACCAAGTGAATATAATTATTTTATTGAAATTTTTTAATCTAAAAGAATGATAAATTCTATAATAATCAATAGTGTCTCATCATCAATGTATCAATCACGAGGCCCGGCCCCACAGAATAGCAATCAATAGGGCCCCAAGCCTAAAGGAATTGTCAATGCTCGTACCCCTTTAGAATCGACACCCCAGTCTATGACACTCGGATGTGACCATCGGAGACTAGGACCACGGGGAGCGTCATCTCGGTCTAGACACTCAGACGTGACCAGCTAAAACTTGAACAACATGGTGTGTCATCTAGGTCTTAGAGAGTAACATCAGGAAAATCTCTCTCTCTCTCTCTCTCTAACGGATCTAGACCCCCAATCATATCATCTCTCCCAAGACATAATAAATAACTCAAAGCTAAGGTATGCAAGGAACTCAGAGTAGCAGCTAACATCAGTATAACAGGGAGTAAACCTCAATAATTGGAATAGACTCGAGCTCAACAGGCAACCATGTTATAATCTCGCCTACCACAGGAACTGGAAATAAACGTGTGGTAATAACAAGGGTATTGAAACGACCCCAAAAATTGCCCGAAGATGTGTCTCGAAGTGTCCGAAATTGTAATTTCTATATATCTAAAAATTCATTCATTATTTCAAAAATTCGACTTCATATTCTTATTCAGGGGAAAAATTGAGTGGGATATGGATCTAATCGGAATTTTAGAGCAACTGTATCAAAATTCAAAAATTGCAAAAACGCGATTTAGGAGGGTCAACTTTAAAGGGGCATATCTCTTAGCACACAAAGAACTGGGCGGCTCACGACCTACCAAATTAAATCACTTTGAATTAGCTTTTCAACGCACTTGATTTCACCTCATTCCGAGTTCGGATGAAGAATTTATGTCTGTTTTCGTAGAATTCGTATGTGCAGAAATGCAAATTTCAGTGAGTATTCCGCGTCGCTATTTTGGTCCTGTTTTTTTTTTTATTTTGGTACTTCATTTCAAGACTTTCAAGTCATGGCCTAAGGGTTCCATACTTGAAAATACCTATACTTAGTTTCACCCTCATATCATCCTAAACATTGCCCAATATCCTCTCAAAACACTTAGACTCATACTTCACCCTAAATTCAAGTCCTAAAACTCAAGACCATTCTTAAGGATTTGTTCAAGGACTTCATTCAAGCTTCAAGTCTCCATCTCTAATCTTCACCAAGTTCATCTCCAAAGCTAAGATATG
Source organism: Solanum medicagineum (assembly GCA_026153255.1). Taxonomy (NCBI): domain Eukaryota; kingdom Viridiplantae; phylum Streptophyta; class Magnoliopsida; order Solanales; family Solanaceae; genus Solanum; species Solanum medicagineum. Next base: position 6,406 of record JAPFFP010088399.1, read on the forward strand.
TGGGTTTCTTTCATGGGTTTTTTTCACCCATGATGCCCAAGCCTCCTTTTACTCAAATTGCATGATTTAAAGTTGATTTACAAATAGGTCTTGCATATTATGAAATTCACTGCACACTATCTTAAAGCTATGTAAAGTTGTGACTGTTTTGCTATATCTTGAGCTATAAATCTTGGATCTGTTATAAGATTTGATGAGGGTTTTTGATGTATATTGCTTGAGGGTGTTGCAAGGTGTTGATTGATGTCTTTACAATGGATTTTCTTGCATGATTTCATTTCTATATTTCATGATTTTATACTAGCATTACACACTCTCTAAATGTTTGATAAAATATTCGGATGCTATTTCTCGAGGCATTGAAGGTCCAAAGCATGTTTTATGAGTTGAATGACTTTATGATGATGAAGTGAATTTTATATGAGCTATGTTTATGAGAAGAACCTATGCTATTCTAAGATAACTGCCTTGGTGGAGGGTGTGATATCCATTAACCATTGTTAAGGGGTTGATACCTTGACCAAATAATTGGAGAGTGTGATGTCAATTAACCGACAAGGGGTTGATACCTTAGCCACCTAAATGGAGGGTGGGATATCCATTAACTGGCAAGGGGTTGATACCTTAGCCACCTAAATGGTGGGTGGGATGTCCATTAACCAGCAAGGCGTTGATACCTTGGCCGCCTAAATGGAGGGTGGGATGTCCATTAACCAGCAAGGGATTGATGCCATGGCCACCTAAATGGAGGGTGGGATATCCATTAACTATTGTTGAGGGGTTGATACCTTGGCCACCTTGATGAAGGGTATGATGTTTATCTACCGATTAAGTGGTATATACCTTGATCACCCTCCAAGGGGGCGCCAAACCTTGGATTCTAAGCACTATTTTCTTGGTCTATGATGATGGTCTCCTTCTACCTATGTATTATGATTTATATAAGCATGATTTTACTTCAAGAATCATTCATACATGTCATATCGTTACTATGCTATCCATTTTTATGTTTACGCATTTCGATTATGCTGTCTATTTCTTATTGTATTGCATCCCACCTACTTAGTACATTCAAACGTACTAACGCATACTCTATGCCTACATGATATATTCATGTGGGAACCGAAGCTTCATTTGGTTATCATCCTCCTCCACGTAGCTAGTGGCTTCCATTCAAGCCAATTGGTGAGTCCTCATGTCCGAGGGCAATATCTATGTTCTTATGCTATGTATTAAAGACTATCTTTTCTTTTTGGTATACTTCGACTTTGAGGGTGAGCTCGGTTGCTTGTATTGGCTCTCCCTAAGTTCTGTGTTAGAGGTGTTGTTAGAAAAGTATGTATTATGCTTGAGCTTTGACTCACTTATATTATTCAAGCTATTTAAATATGAGTCTCTCTCCCATAGTCCCAATTTCCCATGTTTATGTTTCATATGATGAACTAAGGATGTGTGTTGATATGCTATGAAGCTTGTTTGGGGTTCCTTTGGGTTCCCTATTCGCCGGTCACATCTAGGCCCTAGGCTTGGGTCATGATAGGTATCATAGGTGCCCCCAATAGATAGGCCTAACAGAATCACATTATGCCCTTAATCAAGTCACGGTACGGCATAGAATCAATGCACAGTCTCCCAGTCCACAAATATCTATACCAACAAGCAGTACACACCCATACAGATATAAGTCAAGTCAATATACTTGCATGCCCAGGCACTAGCCCAAATTCGGCCCTTATCTAGGCCCTTTTCTGTGTACATCAACTCATAGGGGCAGCGTTGGTATAACCTAAGCTAAGGTCCAAGAGGCTAGAAAATCAGAAGGATGTTACCTACCCAGAATCATATCGCATCCGAGCTACTATCATAGATTTCGCCCAAGGCAACCATGTGCTGGCCGACGCAAGAAGTGCCCTTCTTTAAATAGGGTGCTAGTCCCCAGGACCAACCTACATACCTTATGTATCCTTAAAGATGACCTAAGAAGCTCGTAGAACATAACCTACACCTCCCTAACAGGGCCACACTCCCGTCTCTAAGCTACCAATGGCTCCATTGTAACACATCTCGTATCACAGATTACAAGGCTCCCTTAGGAGGACAATTATCACCATTCCTAGAACATGGTGTTTGTCCAGTCAGTACCCGATAACATAAGTACATAAAAGATAGCAACATATATAAGAACATATATAAGAACATATATAAGTCAAAGGGAAGAATAGGATCATGCTTAATTAGGCAAATCTACCATAATCTAGGCAGCCCCAAATACTCAGAACTGGTATAAATAGTCATAGCCATATCATGGATATCGCAACCAACAAGAGCCCCTAAAAGCAAATGTAGGTACTAAAATTAATGCACAAGGTAGCATGTAATCATATCACTCTCATGAGCCAGTATATTCCAGTGGCCTCAGGACAAACACACATATATGCGACAATCAAGCTCAGTGTATGTATTACCTGTCATATGTTCACAGCTTAACCAGCCCGTTTTGTGTCCTCACGTAGTCTGACAGTGGCAATACTCATTAATAAAGCACCTATGGCTACATATCCCTTAATACAACAACTACGGTTTGATACCTCCATATATATATTTCCTCCACCTTTGTACTACAATTTCGAGCTCATTTTTCACCCAATTTGAGTGATTCAAAAGGCTATGTGACTCGAATTTTAGAAAGAAATGTCATGGTGAAATCGGATTCAAGATATGACATGTATTTTGAGCTAAGCAACACCAGGAGGTAATTCAAAGGGGAAAAGCTTGGTTGGATTGACTCAGAGCTAGAGACATTGGATGCTAGGTAGGCTAGTCTTTCTCTAGACTTTAGACTGAGCTTTAATAATTGCATATCTAAGTTAAAATGTGTAGAAGTATACTATGAATGGGTTGAGTGGTGGACATTATGTGCATATAGTTGGTTGTGTATTTGCATGTGATGTATCTTCTGGACTTGAGAGCATTCATGAATCACCTAATGAAGTAAATGTGTTTTCCATGTCAACTTTAGCTTCTATCTTAAGAATCAATATGTGTGTATCCTATCAAAGAAGATGTCGGGATTCTCCTAAGATTGGTGTATCTTCTGGACTTAAGAGCGTTCATGAATCACCTAATAAAGTAATTGTGTTTTTCTCCACTCCATACACTTTGCATTTCATGTCAACTTCAGCTTCTATCTTGAGAATCAATATGTATGTAGCCTGCCAAAGAAGATGTTGGGACTTCTCCTAAGATTGGTGTATCTTCTGGACTTAAGACCGTTCATGAATCACCTAATGAAGTAAGTGTGTTTTTCTCCACTGCATACACTTTGCATTCCATGTCAACTTCGGCTTCAATCCCCCATCTCGTGTTCGAGCCTTGGGTATGAAAAAATCTTTTTAGGAAGTGTCTTTTCATATTCGAGTTACTCTGTGTAACAATCCATCTTAAGATGAGAAGTCCCACATCGAGAAAACACAAGAGAGATGTTGGGTATATAAGTAAAGGACTAATCTATATACTGTGAGGCGCCTTTTGGGGTAAGCCCAAAGGGACAAATCCCAGATGAGCTAGGCCTAAGAGCGGACAATACTTCACAGTGTTGGGTCAGGTCATTACAAATGGTATGAGAGCCACTCTTGTGTCATCCTTGTCAATGTGGGGATAGAGTCCAACTGAGTTTAGGCAAATCCCGGTGAGGCGGGGCAAACCTCAGTGCTGAGTCTAGGTGAATCTCATGCAGTGGGACAAACCTCAAGGAGGACGCTGAGTCCATAGAGGGGGTAAGGACGTTGAGTCCATAGAGGGGGTATATGTAATAACCTATCTTGAGATGAGAAGTCCCATATCGGCAAAACACAAGAGAGATGTTGGGTATACAAGTAAAGGACCGGTCTATATACTGTGAGGCTCCTTTTTGGATGAGCCCAAAGAGACAAAACTGTATGGGCTAGGCCCAAGAGCGGACAATACTTCACAGTGTTGGGCCAGGTCGTTAAACTCTGGGATTCAATGAAATGGTTATAGATGTTTTATCTAGAAGAATGATAATTTCTATAATAATGAGTTATCGCATTTAATATGCCATTCAGTGGTGTTGATTCTTTACCTTTCAATTTGCGCTAAAAAGAAATTTCAAAAATAAATATTTTAATGACATTAGAATCAATATAATTTATTATGGCTGGAAAGAATTTTACCATTCTTAACAAATTGATATCGTCCATTATAATAAGGTTTTGCAAAGTAGCTATTTTAGAAAGCTCAGTAATACAAAAATACAATAAAACTTTGACATCTATATCAACAATCCATGTAAATTCAATTCCAACCATACTGTCATCATTAATAATAAAAATAAACAATACTCATGAAACTATAAAGAAAATGCACAACAATTAAGCCAAAAACATATGAAAATTGCTCTGTAGTGAAAATTATTGGTTTTTCCTTCTCAATAAATTTCAAAATTACAACACTAAAACCTTTATTGATATTTATTTCTCCCTGATTCTTATTTCAGTACCATTCTATTTAAGATATTAACAACTTAATATTTTAGCTTGAATCCATAAGGAAAAAAGAACATGCTCATATACTACAAGAAAAAGTAGTCATCAAATTTATTTGATTGACAAATACTTATTTCTTTCTAAAAGTTTTAGCATTATCAACCTTAAAATGAATCCCAAATGAACAGCAAGGGAAAAAAATAAGATAAAAATAAAGACAAATTTTATGTGTAGAAAACATAGAATAGATAATAACTGAATGTTTCTTACAACAAGGAGATTCAAGGGCTCTTCACTAAAAGATGGGGGATTGATAAGCCTAATTCCATGATCTTTGAGCTCATCCTTAAATTATTTTTTGAAATGTCTGATTATTGTAAGTATAAAAAGAAGAAAGTTTCCTCACTTTGGTGTCAAGTATTATTATTGGAACTCAATTAATTTTGGATAACACAAAGTCTCAAATAAGGAGTAAAATGCTTCTTAACAACAAAAAGCTATATCCAGGACTCGAATATGACACTTCTAATTAAGAATGAAGAAATGTTAACTTCTACTCCACCATAATTTTTGTGTTGAGGCCTGAGTTTACACCCTGGACGTGGTTGGCACCCAGAACCATTTCTGGTCACAACCGAACCACTTGGCCTGACTACATTACCAGCGGAAGTCTTAAATAATAAATGATAGGCTTAGATATAATATGCTAAAGAGTCTGCAATAGTTTGAACAACTAAAATAGAGGAAATATCCCAACAACAACTAAAATTAAGAATTGAAACTCTTGTCATCTAGTCTATGAAACCTCTAACTAAAATAATCTAAAACAACTACCGTGACAGGCCCACAATAACCACAAACTAAAAGAAATGCGAAAATATAAATAAAGACTCCAAAGCCTCTGACCGGGAAGAGGCTTCACCGATGGCTGAATGAAATGTTGGTCCTCAATGTAGCGTCTGTTAAGAGACTTTACAATCTGCGATTGTATCATAAAATGATGCAAGTCCAAAGGATATCAGTACGTGGGATTTATGTGCATGTAAAATAGCCAAAACGTGGAACTTAGGATAGGGCACTATACTCAAAAGTAACTAAAATATGTCTCAAAATACAATAGCAATGATAATAGAGTGAGTGTATGCTGAAAGTAAAAACATATGTTGAAACTCGATATGCAAAAAAAATTAGCTTACTTTAGCTTGGGGAGTTTCTCTGACTGACAACCTTCAATATGAACCTCGTGATGATACAACATCTAGCACATGCTACTAGAGTCATCCCATACCTTGCCAGGGTAAGGGACAAAAACTAGGGGAGTGGATCCATCCCAAAACTTGGCCATCTCAGTGGCAATGAGGAGTTATACCCTTAGTACAATCATATCCTATGTTGGCTACGTAGTTTATGAGTTCGAGTTATTATACTTTTACATATATCGGTGCTCGATACTACTTAAGCTTCCAAGAATGCACTTTTTCAACAACTTAAGCTTCCAAGAATGCTAAAACTCATATTTTCCATTTTTAAGACTCAAGGTTTTAGTTCCAACAATACAGACCATTCAAAATAGGCCCAAAGCAACTTACGAAGGACTAAAACAACCATTTTCATAGATAAAACCAAAAATGAACAACCAGGTCATTACATCAGAGAAAGAAGAGTACTTGAACATCACAGAAAGAAGAGTACTTCCAAGCAACTTGCGAAGGGGCAAAATAATGTTCGCCCTTGAACATAAGAGAAAGAAGAGTACTTGAAGCCTCAAAAAGGCTAGGATATTTGGGCTGCATGTCAGACTCGAGCTCCCAAGTAGCCTCATTAATAGAACGGTGTCGCCACTGAACCTTTACAAAATGTATATCCTTGGATCTCAAGACCTATCTGTCCAATATAGCTTTAGGATCCTCCTCAAAGGACAAGTTTGGACCCAACTCAATAGAATCATAAGAGATCACATGAGACTCATCAGGAATGTATCGGCGGAGCATAAAAATATGAAAAATAGGTAAATAGATGATAATTGCAGTGGTAAGGCCACCTCACCAACTCTTCTCAAAATATCAAATAGGCCAATGAATATAGGATTGAGCTTTCCCCTCTTCCCAAATTTCATCCCACCCTTCATGGGTGAAACTTTAGCCAAGCACAGTCACTAAAATAGAACTCAAAAGGCCTAGTCTCTGATCAGAATAACTCTTCAAGAGACTCTGAGTTGTCAATAGTCTACCCTGAATTGATTGAATTCAATACATGACATCTTTGAGTAGATTCACACTCAACACATCTGTTGAACCTAACTCAAATTGTCCAATGGGCGATCTACACCTCCGACCATACAAGGCCTCAAATGGTACCATTTGGATGTTGGAATGATAACTGTTATTATAAGCAAACTCTACCAAAGTTTAGTGTTAGTCCAATCGAGCCCTAAAATCAATGACACTGTTCCTAAACTTGTCCTTTTACACTAGAATGGTTCGCCCAGATTAACCATCAGTCTGAGGGTGAGATGTTGAACTCAAATCCAATCGAGTACCCAACCACGGTGTAGAGCCTGCCAAAAGTGAGCACTGAACACTAATCCCTTGTCTGATACTATAGACACTGGTACCTCATGCAATCTAACAATGTCCTGGATATACAATTTAACCAAATGCTTCGCACTGTAGCTAGTTCTCACAGGTATAAAGTGAGCTGACTTGGTCAAACGATCAATAACTACCCAAACTGAGTTGAACTTTCCCAAAGCCATAGGCAACCTGTAACAAAGTCCATAGTCACTGTCTCTCATTTCCACTTGGGGATGAGCATCCATTGTATCGATCCATGGCACTTTTGGTGCTTATACTTGACTTGTTCACAACTCAAACACTTTTCCACGAACTCCGCTATGTCTCTCCTTATATTGAACCACCAATAATATTGTTTTAGATCGTAGTACATCTATATTACACCTGGATAGATGGAATATTTAGCATAATGTGCCTCCTCTAATGTCAATCTCAGCCAATATCCCACCTTAGGCAGACCAACTCTACCTTTAATCCTCGATATGCCCTCATAATCAATAGTAGTTATCTTGGCTTTACCCCTCAACGCTTTTTCACAAATCAAGCATAATCTAGGATCCTCAAACTGGTGAGCATAAATCTGACCAAGCAAGGAAGATCTAGCTTTAGAAAAAGGTAAAATACTCTGAAAAAGGGATGTATCTAATCGAATCATTTGTCTAGCTAGCAACTAAACCTCTAAATCTAAGGGCTACTCCTCGGCCCTCAAGAATGCCAAACTCCTCATACTAGTAAGCTTCTAGCTCAAGGCATCTACCACCACATTAGCCTTTCTGGGTTAATAGAATAGAGATATCATAGTTCTAAGAAACTCCAACCACATATGCTGGTGATCAATAAAGATCTCACAATGTACCCCATAAATATTATGCCGCCACAACTTCAACACAAACAGGACTGCAGCCAACTCAAGTCATGGTAGGGTAGCTCCTTTCATGAACCTTCAAATGTCTAGAATCATAGGCTATTACCTTCCCCCTTTACATCAATACACCACCCAAACCCACACTAGAAGCATCACAATATACCACGAATGGCACTCTTTCTTCAGGTAAAGCAAGAATCGGTGTTGAAGTCAACAAATCCTTGAGCTTTTGAAAGGTTACCTCACACTCCTCAGAAGATTGAAATGCCACATCCTTTTGAGTTAATCTAGCCAACGGGGCTGCTGTAGAGGAAAATCCCTGAAGAAAACATCGATATCACCTCGCCAAACTGATGAAACTCCATATCTCAGTCACAGAAGTAGGCCTAACCCACTCATGAATAGTTGCTACCTCTACCCAAGCAATGTAACAGACTCAAGCCAAAACTAACACTTTGAGAGTTCAGCATACAACTTTTGTTTCCTTAATCTCTAAAGTACATCCTCAAGTGCTGAACATGGTTGGCCTCACTCTTGGAATAGACCCAGATATCATCTATGAACATGGTCACAAATATGTCTAAGTAGGGTATGAAGACTCAGTTCATCAACTTTATAAAAGCAGCTAGGGCATTGGTCAACCCAAATGACATCACCACGAACTCATAATGCCCAATGTCATATTGAAGCCATCCATATCCAAAAATATCAAGTTAGCAATAGTATCTCTCTCCCAAAAAGTCACAACACAACCTCGATACTCCCGTTTCACCACTAATGACTCACCTACCGGGGTGGAAACACAAATAGACTCGGCAAGTGGCTCACACATAATATAAATATCCAAAGCAAAATAAGTCAACACATATGAATAGGTGGAGACTGGATCAAATAAAAATGAATTAGAATGGTGGCACACCAGAACCATACCTGTGATGATCGTATCAGAGGCCTCTGTCTCAGCTCTACCTAGGATAACATAGCAAACTCTATGGCTACCACTAGCTTGTGTGCATCAATGTGCTACGACCTCCTCTAGTACCTTCCCTTATATACTGAGAGGTTCCCTTGGCGCCAGTGTTGGAAAAACTGACTAAGATCTTGAAGCCTAGGTGGGAGATGTATGATAAGGGCAATGTCTGGCCAAATGCCCAACTTCATCACATATATAACAAGCTATGAGCTCTGGCAACTGAAATGGCTATCCTAAAAACTCTCCATCGGAGCGGGGTTCACTAAATTGGCCATGTTGATGGAATCTCTTCCCACCACCCTGTCGGTCATGTCCAAAACTCTCATACATGCGGACGTAGTCCACCACACTTTGGGAAAGGCCATCTACCAGGTCCAATGAAGCTGCAGAAGGGACAATCAATAGTATAGGAGCCAGTGCATTGAGAACAATAATGGTCGGAAAAGCTCTGTTAAGTTTATCCAATATACGTAGTAGTTCCTAAACTGAGGGCATAGCATCAAGGGATGATGGTGAGTGGATAGGGATTGTAGGGCCCTTTGACTCATACATAGGCTTTGGAGAAGCCACTTTAGTTTGTCCTCTGGGTGAAGTTTCCTCTTTAACACGCCCTTAGCCCCTGGCCCTATCACGAGCTCTACCCCGACCACGAGTGGGAGACACATCAGTTGGCTTAGGCTCTCCTACTGATCGTCAAGATCTAGTAATCAGCATCTATAAGGATGGAGTAGATTAGATACTTTCAAAATAGATGATATGAAGAAAACAGATGAATAGAAGTAGGATACGAAAGATTTTCCTATCAAGTGCTCCGTAACCTCTCGAAGATGGGTATGGATGTTTATACATTGATCTGCGTGACTCTGCTAGAACACCTGCTTGTGACTCATGAGCCCGATGAACCTAGAGTTTTGATATCAAACTTGTCACGATCCAAAATTGGACCACGACTAAAGAAAAAATAAAGTAAAGCGAAAACCATCACAAACTATCATAAGTGATCCACAAAACCTGGAGTCATTAGTATTAGAGCATCTACTATAGTACACAAGAGTAAATACAACTATCTTGGAACAAAAAATTATCACGCCCCTGGAGGGTACCCCTTGGCGTGGCCAGCACTCAAAGAACCATTGTTGATTCCACAAGAGAACCATCTGTCCTCTTTGTCACATCAACTCAACAGCGTAAGAAGGAGCTCAAATAGAAAGACATCATGTGAATAAAACATAACTCTATTGTATCATAGTTTCAAGTAAAATAAGGTTAGAAACATCAGTACTCAATACTCTTCTACTCAAGGCCTACGAAGCCTCTAGTCAACAATCTAGATGGTGTCATGACAGGCCATGAACACCCCAAATCAAAGAAATAAAGTACTCAATACAAGTAAGAAGATAAAAGGGTCCCTCTGGGACGCAAGGAGGGCTCACCAACTCTAGAATGCACTGATCGAGACTTCAACGATGCGCGGGTTGAAGTCCTCTGTTACCTATATCTGCATCATAAAATGATGTAGGTCCAAATGGATGTCACTACATAAAATATACTAGTATGTAAAATAGCTCAGTAAACGTAAAGTTCCACTCATTCATCTCGACCCAACAACTCATATTCAACTCAGTACATGCAAGTTTTAAAGTAAATCATGTGTTTTAGAATATACATAGTAATAATAAAGTCAGTTTAAAATATCATGTTCAATCAATATTGCTTAGGAGTTTCTCTTAACCGACATCCAATCCATCACCTTTAGTTTGGTGACGCACAACAAAGGTGACGTTGTTGCCATGCTCGCCCTAAACTTTCCACAGAAAAAGGCGATGAACTCTCTTATGGATCTATAATAAATGTCCAACTTTTGGGACATGGGTCGCTAGAACGGGTTGTACGACTATCCTACGGTAGCAATGTAGTTCTGTGGGTTAGAGTAGTTATTTACTCGCTCCCAGCTCGGTGCTCGATACTTCTCCCAAGACTAAAACATGTTCAACTCATCAATCAACTCAATCCTCAAATACTCAGTCAATCAACTTAAATCTCAATCTCATTAGGTTATCTCATCTCAACTCATCTCAGTTACTCATCAACTCAGGCAATCAATAAAGGCAATCAACTCAACTCAGACTCAAACGGTCATTTAGACTCACACAATAAGACTCATCATGTAATGCAAATAAGATAATAATATATAATAGTATACATGACTAAATGCAACATGCTACTCATACTCAGTCATACTCAAATAACTTAACTCAAATGCTCAAACCCAACCTCAATTCAGTACATGCACAGAATTTCATAAAAATCATGAAATTTAGGGTTCATTCCATCAAGTATAAACTTTACCTCAATTTCATATTACAAATTATGCAATGCAGTAAGTATCTCATACATTGTCAGGAGAATTCATAATAAATGCAGGAATTCCAATATTAGGATAATAGAATTTTCCAAATCTCAACTCTTTCCCAATTTCGACCCAAGAAGATGGAAGGGGCATGGAACGGTTGTGGTTCCATACTTTAGTAAGCCTTACATAACTGGGAATAGAAGAAATAATCAAACTCCCGTGAATCCTCGCACTTGAATTAGAAACCCTTGCTCTTTTCCCTCCTCTAATGCTCTTAAGAAACCCTTAAGGTGAAGAATAGTGGAAAAATAGCTAAGGGTTTTGTTTCAGAACTTAAATTAAGTCCAAAACATCCAATGGTCAAATTAAAAAAGGATAGGAGTAGAAAAAATTACCCTTCTTAAAAACTATCCTCTGGGTCTACGAGACACCGTCTACAGGTCGTAGACCATTCGATGAGTCATACACGACCTCTCTAGACAACAGGGTCTTTAAACTTGAGTTACTAGAATTTGTCACGAAACCTCCTCTATGAGTCATAAAAGGTTCTACGAGTCGTAAACTACCTCTCATAAATAACGGGCCCTGAAACTTGAGTTGTTGGAATTTGTCACGAAACCTCCCTCTACAAGTCGTTAAATGCTTTACGAGTCGTATACTATCTCGTATTTAGGCCTCAGACTTAGAAAATTGTACCAAGTCATCTGGGGGGTTTTATGCGAGCCATTCTACGAGTTGTAGATTAGTCTACAGACCATAAATGGCCCTCGTGGATCCTTTTTCAGCAGATTTTCTTTGTTTTTCTCAGCCTCCTCTGTGCATCTACTCTAGCTTACGTAGAAGGAATTAGGGGTGTTACAAAAATACAAGGTTATCTCATAATATGTGATACACTACCTAAAATAGAATCAACATAAGGTAATCTCAAAGATCCACGGTGACTCAAAGTTTGAGACTCACCGCTAAAATCCATGTAGATGAAGAATAACCCAGGTAGAGTGAATCAACTACCCTATGTGGATCCCTGTGCTTAATTTGTTTGGAGGAAACAAAGTAGGGGTGAGTACACTGAAATGTACCCAGTAGGTTCAACCGACTAGGTAAGAGCAATCGAAGTATGTAATAACAAAAAATCCTATCACCTGCACTAAAAAGGTTAGTGCACAATTAAAATAAGATATTCATAATAACAATGGTACAATACGATGAGAGATGTGAATATAATAAATGAAACTCATCAGGCCATAAACAGAGTGTCTCACAACCTTGCCACATGCCCGTGATCAAGGATATGTGAAAAGTAGTATACATTACCCTTGCCTCCTGTCTGGGTCAAGGGGTGCGGAAGGTGTTATATATTACCCTTGCCTTCTGCCCGGGTCAAGAGGTTCGAGAAGTGACATATATGTTACCCTTGCCTCCTGCCTGGTCAAGGATTTCAACTCTATCATGTATAATTCTGGAGAATATCTTATTAATAAAATTACTCACACGAATTGGTCTCAACTCATCAAAAGAATGCACCTGCTCCTTCTTAGGTAAGAGAACCTAGTTAGTGTGACAAATGGATTTAGGGAGAGAATTACCAGCGAAGAAATCTTGAACCATTCTGAGAATATCATTCCTCATAATCTCCTAGCAACTTTGATAAAATCTTCCTATTACTCCATCCGGTCCACTCGCACTGTCCTCATTTAAAAGGAAAATAACTTTTTCTACTTCATCTAAGTCTGAAACTTTACAAAGATCTGAATTTTCTTCATAACTAATAAATTTAGGAATATGCCTTAGTAGTGAAAAGGCATATGCATATCTTTCTTGAGTAAATTGATATGATAGAAACCCACAACATCTACTATTATTTCTCATTCTTCCTCCAACCAATTTGCCTGGTTGTTTTGGATCCTATTCAACTGGAGCTTTTTCCTTCTTCCCTTAACAATGTTGTGGAAAAATTTATATTTTTGTCTCCATTTTCAAACCAGCTATAACCTACCTTTTATTGCTAGAAAATCTCTTCAAAATGAAGGTATATTTTAAGTTCAACCTAAGCTCTTTGCAAGACTATTCTTCTTTTAGGATTAGAATCTCTTCAAAGTATCTCTGCTCCATTTTGTCAAAGTTGATTTCACTCTTTTAATATTTTCCTTAAGAACTAAATGGGGACTCTGAGATGTACTGGTAAACAGTTCTATCTAACCACATCTTCGAAGGAAACATTCTCATATCAAAATTTAAGAAATCGAAAAGGTTTCTTATGTTTGATAACAGTTTCTTCACACGATAAAAACATAGGTGCATGATCTAGATATTGGTAAATGTTCTACCTCAGTATGATTAAATCAGTTTTGCATATCTTGATTAATCAGAATGTTGTCTAATCTTTCGAAAATGCAATCATTAACTAACCTACCATTCCCTCAAGTGAAAGGAATCCCTTTAAATTGGACCTCCATAAATTCACAAGCTAAGATGCAGCATTCAAAATCTTCATGATCAGCATCTAGCACTGGCAAAACTCCTATTTTTTCTTTTATGTTTAGAACCACATTAACTTCACCCCCAATCAATTCTTTTACCTTTGCTAAGTTATCATCTACTACTTATTCCTGCTAGTGTGATCTTTCTACTTGGAGTTTTTAGTGACTTCCTTAGAATGGTTAGTATCTGAGAAATCTGTGAGAGTTATTTTTTGTCCTTATTTATTTCTTTCTCCATTCGCTATATTTGTAATACTTGCAATTGAATCTACTGGTCTCTCATCCTCATCTCCATCTCCATCTTTAGTATCACCATTATCTTGTCCCTGCCCCGAGATATGTTAAGTGTATGCATTCTGCAACAAGGCCACCTACTAGAGCCTTAGGACTATGTAGTTATTCCTGTCATGCCCTTGCATTTTGTATTCCTAATAGTACTATAGAACATAATCATATTTGAGTTGTATCACTTCAATCCATATTTCCCTTGTAACCTCATTTTCTATATCCATTAAAATAGTCATGGAAAACTCTCCTTTTAGGTGACTCAATATTTTACTCTTGTGCAACTAGGAGTATGTTTGGTATAGAGGAAAATATTTTTCGAAAAATGTTTTTCAATCTTCCCATGTTTGGTTGAATGTTTTCTAAATCAACTCATTTTCCTCAAATTTAAGGAAAATGACTTTCTTCCAAGAATTAACAAAAATATTTTCCAAAGCTCTCATCCAAATTCAAATTGATTTTTTTTATCCCATCGCTACCACGACCTCCTTCTTCCCAAAAAAAATTATCATTTTTTAAAATAAAATAAAACTAAAAATTTATTGTTGACAAAAATTCACATTTTGAAACTTTTAGTTTTCCCCCATTCAACGTCGACCCACTCAACCCCCCGCGCCCCACCACCGCCCCCATACCAAAAAAAATTAAAATTGTATTTTTACAAAAATTTCAAAGTTTGAAAATATTAATTTTTTTACTCACCACGCGCACCCGTCACCCAGCCTCCTATCCAGCCCCCTACCCTCCACCTCCACCCCATACAAAAAAAATTAAAAAATTAATTTTTAAAAAATTCAAATTTTGGACTTTTCCATTTTTTCATTCCACCCTACCCCCCCACCCCCC
>JAPFFP010088419.1:0-21283 GCA_026153255.1 Solanum medicagineum
GGGGCTTAGAACTTACATGTGCATAGGCCTTTTCCCGGGGAAACCTGGGAGAAACAAAACCGTGCGCTGGTGCATGGCCGTATGGGCGACCCATGGCTGGCAAAGCGGACAATATATGCACGTGTGGGTCTGGGCTGTTACAGCCCCATGTTCTTATTGCATGAAGTCTTGTCTTGTGAACTTGGTTGCATTTGGCTTGATGGGTTAGAGGTCTTAGGGCGGTTTGACTACATGGCTATCACGCTTCCAATAAGTGTAGAACCGATAAGGTGTAATATAACAATTAAGGATGGACAATTTATTTGGTCAACTACAATAGGCTAGCCCCTTCTCTAAGATTGATCTTCGATTCGAATTTTGTCCCCAAGTGAGGATCAGGAAACTTGATGTAGACTTCTTCTTATAGGTCTCCATGTAGAAATGCATTATTAAGATCAAGTTGAGACACCTCTCAACCCCTCTTTACTACAGTAGTTAGGAGACACCTAACGATAGTCATTTTTACCACAGGAGAAAAGGTCTCTGTGTAGTCAATCCCTTCCCTTTGAATGTCCCCGCTAACCATAAGTCTAGCCTTTTGTCTCTCCACACTTTCTTCTGATTTATGCTTTACCTTGTAGACCCATTGACAAGGCAAAGGTTTCTTTCTCAGGGGTAAGCAAACCACATTCCAAGTATGATTGAGCTGTAAAACTTTAACCTCTTCCTCCAGAGCCTTTCTCCATTCTGGATGGTCCCAAGCTTTAGTGAAACTAACAAGTTTAGAAAGGTTAGAGAATGATTTTAATACAACTTGATTGTTCAAGTAAAGTGCATTGGAGGAATAGGTACTAGGAGTGGTAGGATGAGAAAAACATGTAGTAGTGAAACTAGTAAGGATGACACTGTTACACACAAAATCTTTTAAGTAGCTTTGCTTCCTAGTCACCCTACCAGAAACTCTAGGAAATGGTGCAACAGTTTGGTCTATATCGACAGGTATTTCAAGACTAGGATGATCATTGACATCATGTTCGACATTTTGAGAAATAGGTGATTGGGCAAGTTTGTTAGGGGTATATCAGTAGATGAAATAGGGGAATTACTAGGAAGGACATTTGATGCATTTTGTGGTTCTGGACAACTGGTAGAATTTCACACATCTAGATCTATGATTGGTGAGGTACAAATGGTTGAAGGATCGATAAAGGGTAAGTTAAGAGAATTTCGTCACAAACACTTCCTCATGAAACTATACATCTCTAGAAAAAAAATAGATTCTTAGTTTCCCAGTCTAGAACCATGTAACCTTTTCGATTTTGTGGATATCAAAGAAATACACAAGCTATAGCTCTAGGTTCAAACATTCCCCTATGTTGAGTTAAAGGTGAAGCATAGCATTAACAACCCAAACACCTATGATTCTCATATTTAGGCTCCTCACCAAAAAGAAATACAAAAGGTTTCTTACCCTTCAGAACTTTGGACGGAATCAAATTGATCAGATGTGTGGCAGTTAAAATGCACTCACGCCAATAAATGCTAGGAACTTTGGAATGAAACAGAAGACCTCTTGCAATTTCCAGCAAATGTCGATGCTTCCTCTAAACAGTGGCATTTTGTTGAGTAGCAACACATAATGTTTTTTGCATGATACCTTCCCCTTTAAGAAAGCTACTTCCTGACTTCTTTTTTCCAATTCAAATGAATTATCTGATCTAATTCTTTTGACCTGCACATTAAATTGCCTTTCTACACGGAAAAAAAGCTTTAATAACAAAGAAAGCATTAATTTAGTTGTCAAAAGAAATGTCCAAGAACCTCTACTAAAATCATCTACTATAGTGAGAAAATACTTGGTCCCCATGTTTCAATATGTATCAAATAAAAAAATTTCTTTAGACTTGATGGTGCTAGTACAAAAAGGGAGTCTACTTTTCTTAGCTTGAGGACACACATCACAAATGTATTCAAAATTTGGGAAGAAATCAATGAAACTATAGTTTTTTCATTATTGAAAAAGGAAGATGTTCCAGTCTACAGTGCCAAATTTTTACACTAGGTATATCATCCACACATATCAGATACCGGAAAAGAAGCATGAGTACTATCACTCTCTTTTGTGAACATCAACAAAGCTGTTACTAGTGGACTTCTTAGACTGGAATTGTCCTGCTGAAAAAGATATAGACCCTCTCTGACTTCACCAAAAGCTTGTTCCCTCCACATAAAAAGGGGCTTGAAACATACATCTACCAGAATTAAGAAAAACACTACAATGAAACTGACTACTCAATTTATGAACAAACAGCAAATTATATCCAAAGTTTGGAACATAAAGAACATTTTTAAGAGAAAGGTGAGGCTAAATGGAAACACTTCCTATCTGAGTGATTTTTATCTTAAAGGAATTAGGAAAACTGATATTCAAAGGGACAGGAATAAGGGTTAGAAATAGAAAAGAATTAGAAGCATAACACATGTGTTGGGAGGCACCAGAGTCAATAATCTAAGTGTCAGAATTCATAGTTTTAAAACAAGATCAGGAATAATTAAGTATAGTAGCAACTACTGAATTAACATTGATCTCAGAACCTGAGGTTGTTGCCTCTCCCGTTTACTTGTATATGTTCATGATTTGTGACACTTTCTCTTTGGTGAATTATTGATCGTTCATGCTGCTATGCTTCATTATGGTGATGATGCACTTTTCATTCCTTTCTCCTGTGATTGCTACATTTGCTTTCATATTATTCTGATGCTCTCTTGAGTACGTAAAATGGAAGTGATCTAGGTATGTTATCAACCTATAACAATCATCTACCACATCCCCTGTCTTTAGGAAATAAGTGCAACTGACAGTAGGATTGTATTTGACCCTTGTTTTGTTGTTTGTGCAATTGATTTCCAACTATTTAAGGACTAGAATTCCGGTTCTTTCTTTCCCTATGTATCATTGTATTCTTAGAGTGGTTGTGGCATGAATTGATGACATTATTACTAGGGGTTCTTTTTAATGTTGTTGAGGCACTGTTTACTATGGTAATTATGATACAGGCAACTTTACTTGCTTTTATATTTCCATCAGCATTATGTTTAGCCATTTCTACAAGAATTGGGAATGAGTTAGGAGCAAATAGACCTAATAAAGCAGAGACTTCATGTCATATAACAATTGTATGCGCTATACTTACAAGCTTCCTATAAATGCTATTTACGACAACATCAAGAAGAACTTTATGCAAGGCTTTTGCAAAAGATGAGTTGATCTTATGGCTGACAGCAACAACAATGCTGGGGGTGGGGTTGTTTGAGTTGAGCAACTGGACACAGACCACTATTTATGGTGCTTTGAGGGGCAGGGAAAGGCTAGCTTTGGCTGTTCACATAAACTTGGGCTCTTTCTATGGAGTTGGGTTGCCTCAGACAATTATATTAGGCGTAGTGATGGAGATAGGCTTGTTAGGCTTTTGGTTGGGCTTGTTGGCTGCTCAAGCTGGTTGTGCATTTGTATTGAGTATAACTGATTGGATGACACAATCCCAGAGAGTCGAAGACATGATTGGTGCTGATGTGGATAATTAAACTATATTATTTAAATAGTGTGCTAGAAAGATACTTTTTTTTATCTGTTGTATAATGATAAGTATAAAAACAATAGAATGGTATGTATCTTGTTGGTTTCTAGTTCCTGATCTTGTTCGTTTACCTACAAGGGAATAAGTAGGTGAACAAAAAAGCTCAAGGAAGACGGGAATTGGAAGAGATGGGAGAGGACGGATAGGAGGAATTTTCAGAGTCAATAGCTACTCGGAATGGGCAATGCCCTTCCCTTTGTTTTTGGTGCTCTTTTGAGGAGGCATGGGGAAGATAAAAGAATAGAGAGAAGAAAGAGGTTGAGGAATTAAAAGAAGGGAGGAGGGAAGGTGTAGTTTGAGGAAGTGAAAGATAAAAGGACAAGGCGGGAAGATTGAAGAGAAAAGGGGACTGACACACAAGGAAATACACACCATCAACCATTAAAACTTTGTAAAAGCATTTAATGCAAGTAATAATGATGGTACATGTATTTAAGGAAAATGAATCAGGGAATAAACTTAAGATGATACACATAATTAAGGAAAACAGATTAATTATGAGACAACCCCAAAAAGTGCCCGAAAATGTGCCTCAGAAGTGCCCGGAATAGTAATTTTCATATTTCAAAATCCATGTATGATATCGAAAATCTGACTTCATATTCTTAATCAGGGGATCAAATTGAGTGGGAAATGGGTATAACCCTCATTTTAGAGCAAACATATCACAATTTCATTTTCCCAAAAATCAAATTCTAGTGAGGTTTTTGCGCCCAAGGTTTGACGCGCCAAGAGCACGCCTCAGTTCATTTCGGGAGATGTTTTTCTTGTCTAGTCCAAGGACATTAGGTCTTAGGCCTTAGTGTTCTCATGCATGAAAATACCTATACTTAACTTTATTTCACCTTCATATCATTCAAGACATTCCCAAATACTCTCTCAAACACTTAGACAACATTTCATCCCCAAATTTCAAGTCTCAAAACTCATCCGGATCTTAAGGTTCTCATTCAAGCTTCAAGTCTCCATCTCCAATCTTCTTCAAGGATCCTCCAAAGTAAAGGTATATGGGTTTTTTTCATGGATTCCTTTCACCCATGATACCTAAGCTTTCTTTAACATAAAATTTGCATGATTTAAAGTTGATTTTTTCATGGGTCTTATCTAATATGAATATCACTGCACACTATGTTGGGCTTTCATGAAATTGTGACTATTTTAGCATATTTTGAGCCATGAATCTATGATCTATAGTGAGATTTGATGAAGGATTTTGATGTATATTGCTTGAGGGTGTTACTAAGTATCTATTGATGGTTTTACATTGGATTTTCTAGCATGATTCCTCTCTTGAAACACATGGTTTTACACTAGCACTACACACCCGCGAAGTGTTTGATAAAATGTCTGGGTCATGATTTCTTGAGGAATTAAAGGCATAATGCATGTCTTATGAGTTGACTGACTTTATGATGCTGAAATAACTGTATGTATGTGATATTGTCTCTATAGTTTTGGGAATTGACCAAGCCTCACTTGGGGGTTTATAGGCCCAGGTAACCTTATCGAGGGGTTTATACCTCAATCGCCTCTTTCGGGAGTTGGTAGGATCGTGCAACCATGTCGAGGGGTTGGTATACTGATAAACTTGTTGGGGGATTTGTACCTCATCAACTGTATTGGGGGGTTTATACGTCATCAATGCATTGAGGGGTTCGTACCTCATTCGCCTCTCCAATGAGGTGGTAGGCCTTGGATATCCACCAATTATGGTCTCTCCTTACATACGTATTGCGTTTTATATAAGCGTGGTTTTACCTCAAGCATCATTAATACATGCCATATTACTATATGGTTACTCATTGTCTATGTGATGCATTTTGCTTCTAGTGCTTATCACTTGTTGCATTGCATCCTACATACTTAGTGCATTCAAATTTACTAATGTATACTCTATGCCTACATGTCACCATGTAGGAAACGGTGCGCCACTTGATCATCCTCCTCAACGTGGCAAGTACGACTTCTCTCAAGCTCTTTGGTGAGTCCTCCATTTCGGGGACGATGTTTATGATCTCATGCTATGTTCTAAGACTATCTTTCTTTTATGTATATATTGACTATGAGGGTGAGCCCAGTTGCTTGTCTTGGGCACCGCTTTTATCTCTATAGTATAGGTGTTGTTGGACATGTTATGTATCTATACTATGAGCCTTAACTCTTTTCTTTTTGATATTTATGTTATGAGATTTCCCCTTACTCCCTTTTTCCTTTATTTCTAATCTATTATGTCATTTACTTGCTTCTGTGACCAATGATGTGTAATGATATGTTAAAGAGGCTTGCTTAGGGTCCCTTCAGGTTTTTCATGTGTTGTGTCACGTCTAAGCCCTAGGCTTGAGTCGCGATGAATTAGAGAGCAGGGAATAAATTTAACACGGTTTTGGAACAATATTTAAGGAATCTCTAAGATAATTGAATCATTCTTCAAGAAGGTGTTTTGTAAAAACATGAGCAAACTAATTTTCGGTATTAACAAAAACAATTTCAATGTTTCCATTTAAAAATATGATCTCTAATAAAATGATGTTTAACATCTATGTGCTTGGCCCTAGAATGATGCCCAGGGTTTCTTGAAAGGCAAATAGCACTAGAGTTATCACAAAAAATTTGGGCAGGCTTAGCAACAATATCATAATCGGCTAATTGAGGAATCATCCAGAGAATTTGATTACAGCATAAACCTATTGCCACATATTCAGCTTCTTTGGTAGAGATGGATACATAGTTCTGCTTCTTGATATTCCAAGAGATAAGGGATTCTCCAAGAAATTGACAAGATCGACTAGTTCTTTTTCAATCCACTTTGTTACCTGCATACACGAAGTTAAAAATAGATGACTTTTTTAACCAAAGACCATAGGAAGTACTCCCCACTATATAGCAATAATTCTTTTTACTGCAGTTGAATGGGATTCCTTAGGAGCCGTTTGAAATCTGGCACATATGTAGACACTAAACATAATAGTAGGTCAACTAGTAGTGAGATGGAGAATAGATCCAATCATACCTCTTTATTTGGATTCATCAACATTCTTATCGGTTGGGTCAAGATCCATGTTGCATGATTTACTCATGGAAGTACTGATAGGCTTTGCATTCTCCATTCCAAACTTTTTGATTAATTCCTTAACATACTTACTTTGGAAAACAAAGATGCCTTGAACAGATTGAAAGATTTCCTATCTCGAAAAGAATATTAACTCACCCATTAGGCTCATTTCAAACTCACTTTGCATGAGACTAGCAACCTTCTTGCGTAGATCATCACTAGTAATTCCAAAAATAATATCAGCGACATAAAGTTGAATAATAATGTTATCTGAAGATGATTTTTTTTTATAAAGAGAGTAGTGTCAATACTCTCTCAAGAAAAATTATGACTTAAGAAGAAGTTACTTAGATGACCATACCAAGGGTTAGGAGCTTGTTTGAGTCCATATAAAGCTTTAGAAAGTTTTAAAACATGGTGAGGAAACTCAGGATGTTAAAAATCTAGAGGTTATTTTTATAAAATATTCTTCTTTTATAAATCCATTAAAAAAGAGCTTTTGACATTCATTTGAAATAGTTTAAAACCTTTAAAAGCAACATATAATAAGAGAATGTGAATATATTCTAACCTGGAAACAGGAGCAAAAGTCTCCTCACAGTCGACTCTCTCCTGTTGAGAGTACCCCTGAGCTACTAGTGTTGCCTTGTTCCTGATTGCTTTTGTATTTCATTTAGCTTGGTTCTATAAACCCATTTCCTTCTGATGATGGAAGTATTTTTAGTTACGTGAACTAAGGTCCAGACTTGATTCTTCTCAAACTGATCGAGTTCCTCCTTCATTGCTATAACTGATTCACTTTCTTTCAGTGCCTCTTCCACCTTCTTAGGTTCGAGTTGGGAAATGAGTGCTATATTTATGTCACGACCCAAACCAAAGGTCTAGGAGTAACATGGCAAATGGGAACCCAAGAGTCCCCAAACAAGCCTTAAGTATCCATGTTGACAACATTGGTTTGGAAGCGTAGATAAATAGTAAACATATAATTCTAACGGTCAAGAAAGTGAAGAGACCCCGAAAAGTTCCTGAAAATTTGCCTTAGAATGCCTGGAATTTTAAATCCCATACATCTCAAAATTCGTTTGTTGTTTAAAAAATTCGACTTCATATTTATGATCAGGGGATCAAAATTAGGTGAAAAAGCGTCTAATACTGATTTAAGAGCGAAATATAAGCAATTATAATTTTTGAAAGTGCAATTTCCAGAGAGCAGTGCTCCTTGCTTCCGCAACGCCGACTAGTGTATTTTTGTGATTGCTCTTTTTAGTTCATACAAAATTTTCTAAGTTTTGGGCCTAAGTGTTCCCAAACATATTTTTACCTATACTTAGCAAAATTTCACCCTCATATCATCTTAAATATTTCCCAAAACTCACTCAAACACTTAGTCATATTTTCACTCCCCAAACTCAAGTCCCAAACCCTCATCCTAAGCTAAGGTTTTCCTTCAAAGGTTCTTCTTCAAGCTTCAAGTCTCCATCTCCAATCTTTCACCAAGTTCATCTTTAATCCAAGGTATGTGGGTTTCATTCATAGTTTCCTTTCAGCTATGATACCCAAGCCTCCTTTTACTTAAATTGCATGATTTAATGATGATTTATAAATAGGTCTTGAATATTATGAAATTCACTGCACACTATGTTAAAGCTATGTAAAGTTGTGACTGTTTTTCTATGTTTTGAGCTATAAATCTTAGATATATTGTAAGATTTGAGAAGGGATTTTGATGTATATTATTTGAGGGTGTTGCAAGGTGTTGACTGATGGTTTTACAATGGATTTTCTTGCATGATTGCATCTCCAATTTGCATGGTTTTATACTAGCACTTCACACCTTCTAAGTGCTAGATAAAATGTCCGGATGTGGGTTCTTGAGGAGTTGAAGGTCCAAAGCATGAGATGTAATATGAATGAATATATGATTATGAAATGTGCTTATATATATGACAAACTCTATATGAATTGTTGCATTAGAACATACCCAATCAAGGGGGACAAGAGCCTAGGTGACCATGTTGGGGGTTATACTCATCAACCATGCGAGGGGTTTATACTTCGTCACTATGTTGATATGGTGTGATTATCATCAACCATGCAAGGGTTTTATACGACACAACCACCAATAAACGATTTATAGCTAGGTCTCTTCTAGACATATGATATCCTATATGAACATGAGTTACTTAAGCATGTTTTACTTAAGAATTGATCATACATGCCATATTGTTATATTATGCCTATTGGTTAATACTATGCATTTTGATTATGATGCCTACCTATTATTCCATTGCATCCTACATACTTAGTACATTCAAAATGTAGTAGCACATACTCTTGCCTACATGATATCACCATGTAGAATCTGGAGCCCAAGTTGATCATCCTCCTCCACGTGGCTACTTCGGTGCTACTCAAGCTAGTTGGTGAGTCCTCTACTTCGGGGACCATTGTCTACTTGCTCTTGTTATGTATTGAGACACTCTTCTTTATGTTCTATTTAACTATGAGGGTGAGCCCGGTTGCTTTGTCTTAGCCTCCACTCTTATCTATGTAGTAGAGGTGGTTGTTGGGCATGTTTGTATCTATGATATGAGTTGACTCTTGTCTCTTGATTATGATATTGTGCAAGCCTTTTCCCTTAGCCCCGGTTTCCCCATTCGTTTATCTTTTGTTACTTGATTTATTGTTTCTGCAACCAAGGATGTGTGATGATGCTCTAAGAGGCTTGATTGGGGTCCCTTCGGATTCACCTTGTGTCTTGTCACACCTACGCCCTAGGCTTGGGTCGTGACAGAAAGTGTAAATCATACTATGGAGATACCATCGGGATAGGGCATTAACATGGATTGACATAGCACATAACACATAAGAACTAAGGGGCAGTAAGTATGACTCACTCTATGGGGCAATATAGGACATAAGATCTTCCAACTTTCCATAGCATAGCATATACGCATCATAATACTCATAATCAAATCATAGTAGTCATATCCAAGAGATAGATATAATCATAAGCTCCAAACATCAAGACATAGCATATATCCGTAAAAGAGTCTACAAGATATACGACAGTGTCTGTAGTCATAAGATAAGACCAGGGCCAAGAGATATCCCAGGCTCACCCTGAAAGTAAATAATAGCAAAATCGGAAGCAACATAAGGTAGATGGATGGTGGCTTGTTCTTGGAAGATAGGACTCACCACAACAACTTTCTCAAATCTGACTAGTCGTCAAATGGTGGATGAATGCATTCTCCGATCCCTATATCGTGAGATCATGTAGGCAAAAGTATGTGTTAGTACGTTTGAATGTACTAGTATGCGGGCATGCAACATTAAAGAAAGATGATGTTAACCTGCACAATATGTCACGTGAAAACACTAGAGTAGCCATAAATCACATATACTATCACTCAATGAGCCACTCCTTGCCTAAACTGTGTAAAGGTAGGGTTGTACTCGTTCTCATAAATACACATTTGTGATTACATGACTTTATGTAGGGAAGGTTGTACCTATCCTCATCTATACAATGTGTAAAAGGAGGGTTATCCCCATCGTCATCGATACACACTTAGCTCATATAACCATATGCATACAGAAGATTGTACCTATCCTTATCTATGCATTTTGTAAAGGGAGGATTGTGCCCGTCTTCATCAATACATACTTATCTCATACATACATATTCGTAGAGAAGGTTATACCTATACTCATCTATGTATTGTATAAAAGGGAGGGTTGTGCGTCCTTATGAATACACATTTGTGATTACATACTCATGCAAGATGTCATATCATATGCACACCCATATAATTCGTTTTCATGTGGAAATCAAGTTCATATTACTAGCAAATTATGTCATAATGGTATTCAACTTATATCATATTCATGTTCATAGATTCATGCTCAATTCTTGTTCATAACCACATTTTCATTAAAATCATAGTCATAAATATATGTGGGCTTAACCCACTTTATAATTTTCATAAAATCCAATGCTCATGAATGCATATGCCATAAAATATGTGAGAATAGCATGGGTAATTGAGGTTCAATCTACAATCAACAATACAATATGAAATTTAAGTAATCTATAATCAAAACTATATTTAAATCATAATATAGATGACCCATGGTTAGTTCAAACTTTAAAGGGATAATGCACAATAAGATCTTCATAATAATCAAGTACTTCTACAAGGTAGGGTATAAATCAACTTAAAATCATCAAATAAGCATAGCCTATACTTCAATTGAATTTAGCAATCAATAATTTCTAAAACTCATATTTAAAATAAGCAAAATTTCATGAAATTCAAGCGAAAAGTGTTTGGGTCTTCTTGGTTAAAAGGGATCAAGAATCAATACCACATACCTTAGCTAATGAAGAAGATTCAAGAAGAAATTTGAAGAAGAATGAGCCTTTCCTTGATTCCCAAGCTTAGCTTTCACTAGAGTTCTTAAGAGTTAATTGAGAGAATTTGAAGTGTGAGGAATGAATTTGATTGACAGAAATAGAGTTTAGGTCATTTGGAGGTCTTAAGATAGCATAGGAAGCCATAAAAGTCCCTTAGGAGTAGCCATAATTAAAAAAAATCATTAATGAAGTGGAATAAAATTTCTTGCCATGAGTCCCGTGAGAAGGTTATCACAGTCTGTATAAGTTCTCACGGTTTGTAAACCCCTCCCATGAGACCACACTAAGCCAAATCTCAGAAAATACTGCACAGAAGGTCTTGTACAAAAATGGGCATAACTTCTTGATCTGAACTCAATATGAGATGAAATGGGATGTGTTGGAAAGCCAATTCAAAGAGCTTCAATATGATAAGTTGTGGGACACCAGTTATTTTTTTTCTAAGAGATATGAGCATTTAAGGTTGACTGTTCTATTGGTTCTTGTAATAAGCTTAGCCAATGGAATTCTTTGAAATTGACTTGATTAAAGAGGCCTATGACAACCTAAACCACATAAATAAGCTTGGATTGAGGACTTGAAAGTGATCTTAGCTTGCTCTTTAAGATTTCATACTTAGAAAAATTCAATGTAGGGATCCTACACAGAAGGCTGTACGGATAGCATAAAGCCATATGGTCCATGTACTCATCCAAAACCACTGCACCTTGAAAATTCTTCATGACAAAGTTCTAAGACAGTGATCCAATACTCTGAAAGTTTTCACTTTGGCACTTATATGGAAGGGCCTCACGGGCTGTGAAGCACTATATGATCTGCTAGAGGGGTCATCCACTTGCCTTAGGCTCAAGATTATGGAATCTCAAGCCTAAGGATACCACACAGTCCACCACATGGTCCATATGACCTCACACGGACTGTATGAGATCCAAGTGTGGTATACCTTAGTCCCAAACTCCATATTCATTAAGGCCCTCACACATTACACAAGGCAAAGGTCCATTTCTAGGAGGCTCCACAAGATCTGTATAGCACCACACAAGCCTTGAAGGCTCCCATGAAGCATTACCTTGGTCCAAAACTTTCTGGAACCAAATTTTTTAAGCTCCATTGAAGTCATAAAAAGTTTGGGTCCTTAGAATTTGCATTTTTCTTGCTTGGAGCTCTTGTTCTATGAAATGCCCCAAAAATGTGCTTTAAAATGCCCATATCATAATTTTCATATATCCCAAGATCCATCCATGATATTGAAAAACTGACCTTATATTATCGATCAAGGGTCAAGATTGGGTGAGAAATGGGTATAACCTGGATTTTAGAGGACCCGTAGCGAAAAATAATTTTTGCAAACTTTCGATTTCAAGTGGCCATCCGTGCCTTGGCCGTGACGCACCAGGGTGCGGATTAAACAAAGTTCACATCTGGTAAGCATCGCGCCAAGAGTGCGCGACCAGTGTATTGTTTTCCTTGGTTTTTCTGTCTTGGCCAAAGGCATTGGGGTCATAGCCCCATGCCTACTTATGCGTGAAAACACCTATACTTAGCCATTTTTTAACTCTATATCACTCAAGATCCTCTCAATAAAACATCTCCAAGACTTAAGGGAATTGTATTAGGAATGTTATGAGGAGAGACATTGCCAAGTTCATATCCGGATATCACAATTGCTAACAAGTAAAAGCCGAACATCAAAGGCTGGGTAGCCTAGCCCATGACATAGAGATTCCTACTTGGAAGTGGGAAGCGAGCAACATGAACTTTGTGGTTGGTTTGCCTTAGACTAAGAAACATTTTGACTCTATTTGGGTTATTGTGGATAGAATGACAAAGTCGACTCACTTCTTACTGGTCAAAACTACTTATGGTGCCGAAGATTATGCCAAGTTGTACATACATGAGTTGGTTAAATTGCATGGAGTGACCTTGTCCATTAGTTCGGATCATGGTTGTCAATTCACTTCTCCATTCTGGAGGTCCTTCCAAAGAGGCCTTGGTACCTATTTTAAGCTTAGCACGACTTTTCATCCTCAAACGGATGGCCAAGCCAAGAGGACTTTCCAAACTCTTGAGGATATGCTTAGAGCTTATATTTTGGTATTTAAGGGTAGTTGGGATGAAAATCTTCTACTCATTGAGTTTTCTTACAACAATAGCTACCACTCAAGCATTGGTATGGCTCTTTTTGAAGCTCTTTATGGAAGGCCTTGTAGGTCCCTGATTGGGTCGTCTGAAGTGGAGGAAATGGCTTTGATATGTTCAAATTTGATTAGGGATTCCTTGGAGAAGGTGAGGTTGATTAGGGAGAGAGATTGAAAACAACCCAAAGTAGACAAAAGTCCTACTCCGATGTGAGGAGAAAGGATCTTGAGTTTAAGGTTGATGATTGGGTTTACATGAAAGTCTCACATATAGAGGGTGTGATCCGGTTTGGCAAGAAGTGAAAATTAAGCCCAAGATTTATGGGTCCTTATAAAGTTTTAAAGAGGGTTGGTAAGGTTGCATATGATTTTGAGTTGCCTGTGGAGATGAATATGGTTCATCTGGTCTTCCATGTATCCATGTTGAGAAAGTATGTGGGTGACCCAAGTGCTATAGTGTCCTTGGATTTTCTGGATGTTGTTGATGATAATTTGACCTATGAAGAGGTCCTAGTGAGGATTTTGTATAGACAGGTGAAGATGTTGAGAAACAAAGATGTAGCATCTGTCAAAGTCCTTTGGAGGAGTCAACAAGTTGAAAGTGCCACATGGGAAGCCGAGGCGGACATGAGAATGCGATATCCATAGCTCTTCCACTATACTCATGTCAAAGGTACTAATTTAAGTCCCCTATATGATTTCAAATCTTAAGTTTCAGCCCTTATTTCATTTTGCATGCACTCATGTTTATGTTGACAAGTTTATAATGATTTTTGACATTCATATTGAAATTTTTGAAAACAATGTTTACATGGATTTTTTTACGTTCATGTCGGGCTGAAATCATTTGGATCACTTCCCTTAAGTATGTTTCTTTGACATTCGGGGACGAATATTCCCAAGGGAGATGCCCCAAAAATGTTCATTGGAAATGCCCATAATCGTAATTTCCATATATCTTGAAATTCATACATGATATCAAAAATCTGACTTCATATTCTTGATTGGGAGGCAAAATTGAGTGAGAGATTGATATACCTCAGATTTTTTATGATCCATAGCAAAACTAATCTTCAATTTGTAGTAGCAATTCGCGCCCTGGCCGCGACGCGCCAGGGGTGCAGATTAGTGTTTGAATGAAGTTCGTGTCTGGTCTGCGTCGTGCCAAGGGTGTGGACCAGTGTATTACTTTCCTTGGTTTTTGTATCTTGGCCAAGGGCATTGGGTTCATAGCCCCATACCCACTTATGCATGAAAACACCTATACTAAGCCATTTTTCATCTCTACATCACTCAAGATCCTCTCAAAAAAACCTCTCCAAGTCTTAACCAAATATCTCATTCAAATTTCAAGGGTTTCAACCCTATCTTTGGAACTCAAGGATTCTCTTCAAACTCAACTCAAAAAAATCTACGTTTGAGATATGTGGGTTCATCCCTTGGGTCCTTTCACCCATGGAGCCCAATCTCCCTTTTTATGAAAATTACATATTTTAACATTGTATCATCTATTGGTGTCCCTTATTTTGAATTTTGATTATAAATTATATTGTGGTTTTATGAAATATTGATTGATTATGCATGTCTATCTATTTCAAGCTTATATTATGAATTAGTTTTGTCTATTGAGACTATGCATGTTTTGAGCTATGAAACTATGATCTATTTTGAGATTTGATGATGGGTTTCAAGGTATCCTACATGAGGATTTTACTATGTGTTGGTGGGTTGATTTACATTGCTTTTTCTCATATTATTTTACTCTTTAGTTGCATGATTTTTAACTAGCATAATGAACCCACCAAGTGTTTGATAAAATGTTTTGACAAGGATTCTCAAGTTATTGATGATCTATTACATAGTTTATAAGTCAAGTGACTTTATAATGATTAAAAGATTACATGTATGTATTTAATTCATGCGAAGTATCTATGGTGTTACAAGTAGACCACACCATGTTGGGGGATGACATGCCCAATCACCTTGTTGAGGGGGTGACATGCCTCGACCACCTTGTTGGCAGGTGACATGCCCAATCACCATGTTGAGGGGTGGATACCTCGATCACATTGTTGGGGGTCGACTTTCCAAATCACTATATTGAGGGTTGGATACCTTGATCACCTTGCTGGGGAATGACATGCCCAATAAACATGTTGGGGGGTGGATACCTCGACCACCTTGTTGGGGGGTGACATACCTAATCACCTTGTTGAGGGTTGGATACCTCAATCACCTTCCAAGAGGGTGACATGCCTTGGATTCCAAGTAGTAGTTCGCTTGGTCTATGTTGGTTATGGTCTATTCCCACACATGTAATATATATATATTTTCCAAGTGTTATGATTTACAAGCATGTTTTACTTTACGCATAGATCATGCATGCCAGATTGATATTATACGTATCAATTGTTTATGATTATGCATTTTGACTATGTTTGCTTATGTCTTGTTGCATTGCATCCTACATACTTAGTAGATTCAAACGTACTAACATATAATCTATGCCTACATGATTACAATATAGGGACTAGAGTACCTCTTAATCATCCTAGACGTGGCTATTTTAGTGCTTTGGTCTTATGCTTTGGTGAGTCCTCAAATCCGACGACACTATCTTTACTACTCTTCCTATGTTGAGACTTATTCATGTTGAACACTTGTTATTATGAGGGTGTCCCTAGAGAGTGTCTTGGTCCCCACTCCAATTTATGTTAGAGGTATTGTTGGATATTAAGATGTAATTATGCTATCAGTTTGACTCTTGCAATGTTTTATGATTACCAAAGACTTCCGTTATCCTCGTTTCCCTTATTTATATCTCTTGTTGTTATTTTGCTTTCGCGACCAAGGATGTGTTATTGATATGCCAAGAGGCTTGTTTGTGGTTCCATTGGCTTCCCCATTCCCCGTGTCACGTATAGGCCCTAGGCTTGGGTCAAGACAAACTTAGTGTCAGAGCACTATATTGTTAATAGTCCTCGGAATCCAACACACCACTTTGATTAGAGTCTTATTCATTGTTGTAAAGCGCGCCATAACTATGAATGGGAGGCTATGAGACATTTTAGGAAATGTTTCAATTTTTTCCCTAACTAATGCTCTTCGCCATTCTAGATCATGCCTATTGCAATAGGGAGACTAAGGAGAGCCCGTACACCCCAGGAGCAACTGGCCCCTCCCGCTCCTCAACATCCTCAAGATGGAGGGGTAGCCCAAGATGAGTTCTGAGATGCTATTACAATGTTTGCTCGTGCTATGACCAACTAAATTCTCTAAGGGGTCCAAGCCCCTCATGCTCCCACTCCGGCTTCCAAGGTGAGGGATTTCACTAGAATGAACCCACCGGAGTTCCATGGATCCAAGGCGGATAAGGATCCCCAAGAGTTAACCGGTGAGGCATAAAAACTGCTATCTATTATGGGGGCCATTTCGGAGGAGAAAGCAGAGTTAGCGGCCTACCAACTCAAATGTGTGGCCCAAATTTGGCTTACACAATGGAAGTTAGAGAGGAGAGATGATGATGCTACTTCTTGGGAGGTTTTCAAAGCCGCATTCATCAATCGGTTCTTTCCTATTAGGCTAACAGTGGTCAAATTTATGAACCTTAAGCAAGGTTACATGAGTGTGAGGGAGTATGCCCTCAATTTTAACCAACTCTCCAAGTAAGCCCCACAATTGGGTGTCGAGCCAACATCAAGGGTGAAGAAATTTATGTTAGGTGTGTCCGACTTGCTTACTAAGGAGTGTCGCACTTCCATGCTAATAGGTGATATGGATTTTTCTTGCCTCATGACGTATGCTGGACAACTAGATGGAAAAGCTTAGAAAATGAAGAAGTGGTAAGTCCAAGAGGGCTCGTTCTGATGGTAGATTTAGATTCCAAAATTCCAAGTGTGGTCGATTTCCTCAAGGTCACAAGTTCCAAGGCCAAGGGCCTTCTAATGCTCCTAATAAGGGGTTTGCTAATGACAATCCAAGATTACAAGGTGGTGTCAGTATGATGCCTAACCTTATGTGGCAAAGATGTGGTACGAGCCATAATGGCCCATGATTGAAGAACTTTAATGCTTGCTATGGTTGTGGTGAAGTGGGTCATAAGGTGATTGATTGTCCTAGCGCTCAAAACAAAGGTAGAGTTGGTCGCCCACAAGGCCAAGGTGTAAATGCAGATCCAAAGGGAAGAGGAGGCCAACAAGGGGGTGCTCCAAGACAAAATAGATTCTGTAGTCTGTAAGGGAGACAAGGGGTGGATGAGATGCCCGATGTCGTTAGTGGTATGTTAAAGGTTTTTAATTTTGATGTGTATGCATTGATAGACCTAGATACTACTCTTTCTTTTATTACACCTTTTGTTGCAAAAAGCTTTATATTAGTTCCGAATTGCTGTGTGAGCCTTATGAAGTGTCTAGCCCTATTGGTAAGTCCATTGTTACTAAAAGGGTCGAGAAATTATCCCGTGTTCATATTGCATAAGATCATGCCTTCTTATTTTGTTGAGTTAGATGTGGTGGATTTTTATGTCATTCTTGGGTTGGATTGGTTGCATGTATATTACGCTCCTGTTGATTGTAGAACCTATAGGATTAAATTCCAATTCCCTAATGAGCATATCCTTGAGTGGCAAAGTTGTGGTGTGGTAATCAAGGGTAGATTTATTTCTTGCCTTAAAGCCAAAAAGTTAATTTTTAAGGGTTATGTCTATCATCTTGTGAGGGTTAGGGATATAGAGTCCAAAGTCCTTCCTATTGATTCGATTTCGGTGGTTAATGATTTTCTTGATGAATTTCCTGATGAGCTTCCCAGTGTTTCCCCCCAAAGGGAAATAGACTTTCGTATAGATCTCCTTCCCGACACTCAACCCATTTCTATTGCCCCATTTCCGTATGGCCCCGGTGGAGTTGAAGGAGTTGAAGGAGCAATTGAGGCATTTGTTGGAGATGTGTTTCATAAGGCCTATTAAGTAACCTTGGGCTACACCGGTGTTATTTGTGGAAGAAGGATGTTTCACTTCGAATGTACATTGATTACCGATAACTTAATAGAGTCACCATAAAGAACAAGTACCCTCTGCCAAGGATTGATGACCTTTTTGATCAACTTCAAGGGGTTAGTCACTTTTCTAAGATTCATCTTCGGTTTGGGTATCACCAAGTGAGAGTGAGGGAGTATGACATTCCCAAGATGGTTGAGTTTATGGTTATGTCCTTTGGGTTGACTAATGCATTGACTATATTTATGGATCTTATGAATGGGGTCTTTAAACCCTACCTCAACTTGTTTGTGGTGGTCTTTATTGATGATATCTTGATTTATTCTCATAGCGAGGAGGAGCATGTGAATTACTTGAGGGTGGTGTTGCAAATCTTGAAGTAAGAGAGCAGAGGTTGTATGCAAAA
Source organism: Solanum medicagineum (assembly GCA_026153255.1). Classification (NCBI taxonomy): domain Eukaryota; kingdom Viridiplantae; phylum Streptophyta; class Magnoliopsida; order Solanales; family Solanaceae; genus Solanum; species Solanum medicagineum. Next base: position 18,627 of record JAPFFP010088419.1, read on the forward strand.
TACGAGAAATGTGAGTTTTGGTTGAAAAAGGTTGCTTTTCTAGGGCATGTGGTGTTAGGTGTGGCATTAAGGTGGATTGAAGCGACCTCAAAAAGTGCCAGAAAATGTGACTTGGAATGCCCAAACTTTTAAATTTCATATATATCAAAATCCGTGCGCGAAATCAAAAATCGGACTTCATAATCTTGTTCAGTGGGTCAAAAGTAGAGGGAAAAGGGTCTAACCCAGATTTTAGAGCAATGGAATCACAAATTCAAATTTCAAAAATTTCAATTTCTAGAAATGATCCACGACAGCACCGCGACGCGTAACTGTGGTGGACATGTGATAATTTGACCTCCACAACAGGTCCGCTTCGCAAACTAGACACGAACCTATGTATTTTGTTGCCAGTGATATCTATCTCGGTCAAAGGCATTTCGGTCTTGGGCCTAAGTGTTCCCAATAGTCACTCAAACACTTAGTCATATTTTCACTCCCAAATTCAAGTCCCAAACACTTATCTCAAGCTAAGGTTCTCTTCAAAATTCTTCTTCAAGCTTCAAGTCTCTATCACCAATCTTCACCAAGTTCATCTCCAAGTTAGGGTATGTGGGTTTCTTTCATGGGGTCCTTTCACCCATGATACCAAGGCCTCTTTCTACTGAAATTGCATGATTTAAAGTTGATTTACAAATGGGTCTTGATTATTATGAAATTCACTGCATACTATGTAAACGCTATGTGAAATTGTGACATTTTTGCTATGTTTTGAGCTATAAATATTTGATCTATTATAAGATTTGAGAAGGGATTTTGATGTGTATTTCTTGAGGGTTTCACAAAGTGTTTATTTATGGTTTTACCATGGATTTTCTTGCATGATTTCATTTCTATTTTTCATGGTTTTATACTAGCATTACACAACCTCTAAGTGTTTGATAAAATGTTCGGATGTGGTTTCTTGAGGGGTTGAAGGTCCAAATTATGAGAAATGATATGATTGGCTATATGATGATTAAATGTGCCTATGTATATGATATCATCTATATAAAGTGTCGCATTAGACCATGCCGAATCCGGGGGGACTAAGAACCCAGATAACCTAGATGGGGGTTTGTTCTCATCAACCTAGGGAAGGATTTATACTTCTCCAACAAGTGATGGGGCGACATCATCACTAACCTAGATGGGGGTTTGTACTCATCAACCTAGAGAAGGTTTTGTACTTCTCCAACTAGGTGATTATGACATTATCACCAACCTAGTGAGAGGTTTGTACTTCAACACCTAAGTGATGGGGCGACATCATCACTAAACTTCCAAGGGTTTTGTACATTGGAAATCTAGCTTGGTCTCTTCTACACATATGATATCTTATATGAGCATGAGTTACTTAAGCATGTTTTACTTATGCACTGATCATACATGCCATATTGTTATATTATGCCCATTGCTATTATTATGCATTTTGATTATGATGCCTAATTCTTGTTGCATGCATCCTAAATACATAGTACATTTAAACGTACTAACGCATACTCTATGCCTACATGATGTCACCATATAGGAACCAGCACCCAAGTTGATCATCCTCCTCCACGTGGCTAGTTCGATACTACTCAAGCTAGTTGGTGAGTCCTCCACTTCGGGGACCTTAATCTATGTTGCTCTTACTATGTATAGAGACATTCTTCTTTATTGTCTATTTTGACTATGAGGGTGAGCTCGGTTACTTTGTCTTGGCCCCCGCTCTTATCTATGTATTAGAGGTGTTTGTTGGACATGTTATGCATCTATGTTGAGAGCCTTAACTCTGTTGTTCTTGATGTCTATAATATGAAAGTGCTTTCCCTTAGCCTAGTTGTCCCACTTTATTATCTATGCTGCTTGATTTATTGCTTTCGCGATGAAGGATGTGTAATGATGTTCTAAGAGGCTCGCTTGGGGTCCCTTCGGGTTCCCCTTGCGCCGTGTCATGCCTAGGCCCTAGGTTTGGGTCGTGACATGGATCCTAAGAAATCGGAGGTGATTAGAAATTGGCTTAGACCTTTTACTCCATCGAACATTAAAAGTTTCTTGGGCCGTGACAAACTTGGTATTAGAGCACTAGATTGATAGATCCTCGGAGTCCAACACACCGCATCGATTGGAGTCCTATTCATGGTTATGACGAGCACCATGACTTTGAACAGGAGGCTGTGAGACATTTTAGGAAATGTTTCCCTTCTTCACGTTCTAAGTCATGCTATAGAGTTGTGGTAAGTTTTCCCCAAAATGATTGTTCTTTGCTATGCTAGGTCATGTCATATACTCAAGGACGAACAACCCAAACTCACGAGAAGCAACCTAACAATGGTGAGCTCTGGGATGCTCTCACTATGCTTGCCCAAGTTGTGGACAACCAAGTCAATCAAGTGGCCCAAGCCCCTCATGCTACTACCTCGGGAGCTAGGGTAAGGTACATCATGAGGATTCATCCTCCGGTACTCTATGGGTCAAAGGTAGATGAAGATCCACAAGGCTTCATTGATGAGGTCTGAAAAATCTTGAATATCATGAGTGTTGGGCCTAATGAAAAGGCAGAGTTGGCGGCCTACAAACTCAAAGGGGTAGCCCAAATATGGTATGATCAATGGAAGGGTGAGAAGGGAATTGGTAATGTGGTGCTTTGGGAG
>JAPFFP010088450.1:0-21277 GCA_026153255.1 Solanum medicagineum
ACTTTTACGCAACCAACTCTGTCATTTTTCACCTCATTCTCTCTTTTTCCTATATCAAGATTTTCTAGGCGTTTTATTCTCATTTTTTAGCTTTTTGCCTTTTGTTTTCACATCATTTTTCTTTTAGATTATTGATTAGGCATCACTCATTTTTCTTACTTCCAGAACACATTTTATCCCTTTTCCATGTATCACTAGCTTGCCCCTCATTTTATGTTTACCCTTACACTAGCCACTCTCAACTTAGGCTTTTTCCTGAGTCGAGGTGTATATATCCAACCTAGGAACCAGGGCCACTTTTGGTAGCCACCCTCATTTTAGGCTTTTAGCCTCAGTTAAGGTGCACAATGTTCAAGGAAAGACCAGTGCTAATTTTAGGATTTTACATCTAATAAGGCTAGTTAACTTAGGTTTTTTACAAAGAAAAGGGTACATGTAAGGCTCAAACATTATTATCAAGCGATACATTACACATTTGGTTGGTTATTTAGGCTAAGTGGACTATTATGAACAACGGCCTAAGATTCTTTCCTAACCAACTAACCTATAGTCTAAGTCAGAATAACAGGGCAAGTTTTAAATTGAAACACAGTATATGAATTTAGCAAAGAAAGCTCACACTTACATGCAACTGATTACACTATCAACAAAGACTCTCAGATCATGCGTTTCATTACAATTCATCCTCACTTACAAGAACAAGCACTATCAATATAATTAAACATGTATGGTTTCTATCAAGACTAACTAACAAATTTAGATGAGTATCATTTTTCACATAAAAACACAAAAACCAACATATGCGATAGATATCAGTACTGCATGATAAAAATGTCGGTTCAAAAGAAATTAACTAACCATGGGGAAAAAGAACAGGCCAATAAACCCCTAGGATTCAAAATTTGGGATAGATATGGGAAAAGGTTACTTAGACTTCACAGAGACCTATAACTACCCACACCCCATCAAAAAAGAGTTGCATTGTCCTAAATGCACAAAAATAGAATATTAAAGCACGGGGATAAAAAGGAACATACCTTGGTGCCTAACCGCTGGTTTCTAGCTGAGTCTGACCACCCTCAACTTTCCTGGTGGCCTCCTCAATGGTAGGAGCATGACTGGAGGGGCCGATACCCTTCACCCTCTCAATCTCACGAGCTTGGCTTATCTCCTGTAATGCCGCCTAGGTTACACCTCCTTGTTAAAGGATAAAGCGATCGCTATCAAGAAATAGAATCTAACCAAGGTTAGGGTCGAACCCACAGAGAATACGTCGACTCAAGATAAATTCACCAAAATGCAACCTGAGTAGTTAACCGACACAATTTCCCAAAAGGGGGGGAGAGGGGTCCGCGATAATCAATAAGAAAGTAAAGTAAACTAACTATCACAAGAGAAAATCAATAATAGAGAGCAACAAGGGTATTGTGTTCCCCATGATTCCCATGATAACCTAATTCTTGTCTAGTGTATAGCATACTGGACGGTAATTTAAGTTCACCAAGACCTTTGGTGAAAGGTAAGAGGCAAATTTCACTATGTGACTTGGCCCATCTCCATAGTGTGCATTACTAACCATTACCTATTAGTCCCAATACAACCTCCCATTGGCCCAGTTCTGTTGATTAGAAGAAAACACATCAATCGATCCTGTTAATCAATCTCTTTTTCTATTCATTACTACCTTGGTCCAGTCAGTAACACTAGGCGAGTTCTAATGTTGGCCACCACTAGAAAACATGCAAAACAAAGAGAGTTAATTAATACATGCATATACACCTTCCAATAATTGTAAACTATTCGATTTTACTTTGTTTGTTCTTCATGGTTCCCACAACCCTAGTTGTGGATTTAACTACTCATGCTATGTATAGATGAAGAAATTATGAATTGAGAAGACATAATTAAATACTTACGCAACTGAATTAATATCAAGCAAATCCAAGATCAATGGGAATCACAAGCTTGAAGATTGAACTGAAGCAAAAGTGTTCTGAAAGATTCTCTCACAATATTTTCTCTCCAAGTATTGAGTTCTCTGAGTACAAATCCTAAAACTACTAAAAAGTGACGTCCTTCTCTGAATAATGACCTAAAAAACCTATTTATAGTAATTACAAATAAGTGCTAGAAAATAAGAAAAACTGGTCGGTAAACTCCACAAAAGAACTCTACGACCGGTAAAGTCTTCTACTGCTCGTAGTCGGGGTCTCATAATTAGCTACTGGAATTTTGGACATCTCTTCTACTACACCTTTTTATGACTCATTAAGTGATTTGCAATCCATAAAGAGGGCTTCGTCTTATGCATTTCCTGCAAGTCCACTTCTCTAATCCTCAGGGAACGAAAGGTAGTCTACGACTCATAACTTTCTCCATGACTCGCATGTATGCCTCGCAGACTTTAACTTCAACAACTACTCATCATTGGAATTTCTCACTAAACACCTTTACGACTCGTAGAATGCTATACGACTCATATAAGGTCTCATATAAAAGCAAACACTAGCAACTTCAATAATTTTCCCAAATCATGGCTAACATGTAATCCTGCAAATCTAAACATAAAAACACATAAAAACAACTAAAATCAAATTGAAAACACACAAAATCCTAAGTTTTAAGTATCAATAATGTTGTATTTTTGCCGCACATGTACATCCTCAACTTAAAATTGTTGCTTTTCCTTAAGCAAAAACTCAATCTAGATAGATAACACAGTAACAAACAAACCTCAACTCAATGGCATACACATATACATCTCAGACTCAAATACGCACACCAACTTTTCAAAATAGGATCAGATAACTATTTAGAAAACCAATGCAAACTGGTGCATGTGACAACACAACTATGACAAGCAAGGGATTATCAACAGTCCACAATCACTGAACAAGTTAAATGCTAATAATACAATGTAAGTTCCCTCACAGAAAAAAGTCCCTTGTCATACATTCAATGATGATTTCATGTTTAACCTTGGGATTGTGCAAAATCACTCACTCTTGCAAAAGATATTCATGCATAATGACTAATACCATAGGTTTGTCCTTATACTCATGACTCAGACCTTCAACTAACATGACTAGGATCACTTAGGACTTTCTAGGCTTATAAAGTAGGCTCAAGGGCTTTGGTATGAGATTTTAGGAAAATAGTGACTAAAGGCCCTCTTTGTAACTGCATTTTTCTACACTCTTGCCCCACCAACTCTGTCATTTTCACCTTATTCCCCCTTTTTTCCTTATTCAAGCTTTTCTGGGTGCTTTCTTTTCATTTTTCAAATTTTTACCTTGTTTTAACACTTCATATGTTTTTTTCTCTTAATCTAACGCATCCTTCAGTTTTATTGCACCCGGTACATGATTTTTCTTCTTTTTCTAGACATTCCTAACATCACCCCCATATTTTTGTGTTTTTACCCTTACATTAGCCACCCTCAACTTAGGCTTTTAGCCTGTGCTAAAAGTGCACAATATCTATCCTCTGAACCAGGAACATTTTTGGTAGCCACCCTCAACTTAGGTTTTCTACCTCAGTCAAGGTGCACAATGTTCAGGAAAGGCCAAGGCCAATTTCTGGATTTTTCACTTGACAAGGCTAGGTTAATTAGGTATTACGAAAGAATAGGTACATAACAGGCTCAAATATTTGGAACAAGGGATATATCATCAATATGGTTGGTTATTTGGTTAGGCTAAAGTGGACTATTTAAGAACAAACCCCTAAGATCCTTTTTTAATCCAATTATCTATAATCTAACTTAGAGTAATAGGGTGAGTTCTGAATTAGCACAAAATACATGAATTTAGAAAATAATGCTCACACTCACATGGCACTAGACACATTATAAACAAAGGACTCATAGATCCTGTTTCTTATCTTAATTTACCCTCACTCATCAAAACAAATTTTTTTCAGACACCTAAACATGCATGGTTACTATGTAACTACTTAATATAAATTTTTGGTGGGTATCATTCTTCAAAACAAAATGCAAAAATATGTTATATACTACAAGTATTGGTAATATAGGCTACAAATATTATCTAAACATCCTAAACATACCGGTTCAACAAAAATTTAGTATCCAGAGGGAAAAAAACACAGGCAAAAAACCCTAAGATCAACAATTGGGTTAGATATGAACCATAAGCTACTCAGACTTCACTGAGGCCCACAACTACCTATACCACATCAAAAAAGATGTGTCTTGCTCCCAATGCAGAAAATCAATCAAAAGTAGAACATAAGGGATCAAAAACTGTACTTGGGTGCCTAAGCGCCAGTCTGTGGCTAAGTCTGGCCACCCTTCACCTGCAGGGTGGTCTGCTCAGCTGTGATACTCCTTTCGGAGTGGCCAACACCTCCCATCTGCTCAATCGCTTGAGCCTATCTCATCTCCTCATCACGCTTTGACTCCCACAAGAAATGCTCAAGATCCTCCTGCTTTGATCTCCTCACACATAGATATCAGCCCTCTAGATCCTCATTCGTGCAAGGTCTTTTCCCGAGGGAAGAATGGGTAGGCTCATAAGGAGAAAATAAGTTTAACATCGGCACCAAAAATATCATCTCTGGTAGTGTGACTGTTGCCGCCAGTGATGCTATCATGGAGGCACCGAGCTGTTGGATCTCCTTCTGTATGGCTGACAATTTTGAAGGTTGGGCCTCATCCAATCTCTTTTGTACCCTCTCATCGAAGGCGTTGATGCATGCATCCATAGTAGAAATATGGTCCTAAATAGCAGTGACCGCGAATGTCTGCATCCGACCCTCCGAATCCAAAATAGCTTGCCAAACCTATGGCCTAATTTGTTGAAAGAGCTGAGTCAACTGCGCCTCAGCATCTGCTAACCTCTATGCCATGGCCTATATAGAAGTGGTGGACACAAAGATCGTACCTATGGTGGGAGGTTGTAAATGAGTGGCCTCTGGTGTAGGAATAGTAATAGTGGACCCCCTCTCCTCATCTGCCTCCTGCTATGGGTGTCTCTCCTCAGTAGCAGCAATAGGAGTTCTAGTGCCAATATCAGAACCCTCAAGCAATGGCACTAGGGCGAACATCTCTGGCATAGGTGGATGTTGTGCTCGCCGGAGTGCCACTGAGTTCTCATCATCCTTGATCAGGCTGGGCTCCAAAGTGTGTTGTGCCACAATTATCCCGTCCAACTGGGTGTAGTATCTACACCCTAGATACTAAATAGATCTTGTAGATAAAACACAGGTAAGGGATGGAGGTGGACCTCCTCTTCACTGCAGCCTCATGTATTAGCTCGGTGTTGTGGCTGGCCAAATTAATACCATAGATAGCTAACATGCTAGCAACCAAGACTACACGCTCCGACATCAACATGTTCTCAATGAGTGTTGGTCGGATGCGTGAATGAATAATAGCCCAGTAGAATTTAGCGGAGAAGCTGACTGAAACCTTGACAATAAGCTCTGTGTGAGTGGTAACCCAAGCAGGTTCCGGACCCTGCTTTATAATAAACCCTGCCACCCATCTTAGCAATATGGCTCGTCGCTCAGGATCCTTCATAATAAGCGGGTATTGAGTCTGCCCCGCGCTGTAATCGAACTCTACAGTGCATCTAGGGGCATGATACTCAGGACCAAATAACATACGGTGGATAGTCTCCTCTGATATGTCTACATGCCGACCCCTCTCTCGTGTCTCTGTCAGCCTGGGCTAAGTGAGGGGTTTCTTCCCCTTGGGAAAAGTGAACTAGATGGTGGTTGCATAAGATGCAAAAAACTCCCTCAACATAGTCGGGGAGTATCGTCCAAGAGAATCTCTCAGCCACTGGAGCCAGTACCGTATCATCGTGTCCTAGAGATCTGGGACACGACTAAATCCATCAGTTATCACTCTAGGCTCCTCATATATAGAACAGGTCGGCTTGCCCCGCTATTTTGGCTTCACTCCCTCCAAGTATATCTCCTTCATGACCTTGATGCACCACGGATTAGTGGAGGGCATCTGGTGTAGATAAAGATGATGGTGCGACGGAAGACTCTTCCTCTAATCTATCCTCTGACTCCTCCTCAGAACTGGCCTCCTCTCTGGATGGAGTCATCTGTGGCATGTTGCTCCCATCACTGCCTCCATCCTCAGACAGGGGAGGACTAGCAATAAGGGCCTGAGTATGCCTAGCTCTTGTAGTGGCCCTGGTCTGCAGTACTGATGCCACTGGGTCCGGCTGCGCATCAAGGATCTCTAGTGAACCACTCAGCTAAGTGGTCTTCTCATCATCGAAAAGCTCATCCCTAAGCCTCCTACGCATTGCTTTGATGTTTGAACGTTTGGCTTTTGGGGCTATAGTACCTAAAACATAGACATAAATAAACCATGGTTAGCCTAAGAGTCAAGAAATGGAATGCAAATATTATCTAAGTTTAGTTGCAAAAGGGTGTTACGAAAGCACCTTTACAAGTCGTAGTGTGCATTATGAGCCGTAAAGAGCCTTATAAACTAGTGGTTCAGAACAATTTTGTTACTATAAAAGTCTACAAGACCAGGTTCGACTCGTAAAGTAGTTTACGAGTCATAGACTGGGTGGTAGAGAATTCTAGTGAGTAATCAAATTTAGGCATGGGTTTTGGAGACCTTCTACGAGTCGTAGAGTGATCGATGACTCATAGAAGGTCTCGTCTGATGGATACTTAGAAACAACAAGTTTCTGAAATTTTGCATGAGGGGCGATTACGACTTGCAGATTGCTCTACAGTTCATAAAAGCCACTCGTGACCCAGAAATCTCAGTCACCAGAATTTCTAAGTCCATCACACAGACCCCAAAAGACATTTTCAACAAATAATTTATCAGCATCGAAGCAAGAACACACACCTATATGATCAGTACATAACAACTATCCCCTCTCAACATGTTTTAAACATACACACCCCATCGAAAATGATTAAGCATGAATTATTTGATGATTCCGACCAATCCTATTTGATTTACATAAAATCATGTACCCATGTCAGCACCTACCAATTCTACTGGCATAGGTCATTCATATCATTCAATCACACAAGGTGGGTGGTTTAACGGACACAAACAATTAACATTCAGAAGACAAACATACCCTACTCAGGATTCATTTAACAATTCAACTAAGGTCAACCCAATTTCACCTAACACAATTAAAATTTTTAACAAGGATTTCGTGTCTAAAACATCATTTCCCCACAAAATTTTAAAATTAATCAATTAAAACAAGGCAAGTTGATGATTTGAATTAAACTAAAAAACTCACCAAGAATTGGAACTAAAGTAAAGAAAATGAAGGAGATGACTAGAAAGAGAAAAACTAGGTCCTCAGAATCTCACCAAAAAATGGGTCATGATGGTCAAAAATTAGAGGGGGGTAGGTTAGATAGGTTTTGTAAATTTAGGTCAAAAGTGGGGTCAATATCATTTGACCCCTCTATTTATACTCTTAATGGGTCAACTTAAACTTAATTGGGCCTGGGTTTATGAAGCCCCAATTATGAGTCGTAGATAGTTCTACGGCTTGTAAATCATGGTTCTGTAAAACCCTCAATACATACCAAAATTTCAGAAAACTTACCTGGGTCCACGAACCTCATTTACAACTCATAGTTTGATCTATTTATCATAAAGTTGGATCATGGACTGGGATGCATATTTTTCCTACTTACTGGAAATCTTTACCAGATGGGGTACGAGTCGCAATCTACTTTACGACTGATAGACCCAGTCGTAGAGACTCAACTTGATGCTCTTCTCAGCCAAATTGCTGACTTAGTTGTCACAACACGAGCCAACGGCCTAGACGTGATACAGCAATGGAGAACCCGAAAGGACCCCAAACAAGCCTCTTAGCATATCATTTACACATCCTTGGTTGCAAAAGCAAAATAAACAACAACGAGAGGTATAATAAAAAGGGAAGTAAATCTTGATATTCATAAAAGCATAAAGATTCAAGGTCACAGCATAAGTACATCATAATATCCAAAAACACCTCTAACATGGAGTGGAGCGGGGACCAAGACACTTTCTAGGCTACCCTCATAGGAACAAGTGTTCGACATAAAGAAGTCTCAAAGTATCAAGAGCAACATAGATAATGTCCTCATACTTGAGGACTCACGAAAGCTTATCTCTAAAGTATCAACTAGCCATGCGGAGGATGATCAAAAGGTGGTCCGATCCCTACATGGTAATAGCATGTAGGCATAGAGTATGCATTAGTAATCATACATGAACCCTTGCTTTAACATGAATGGCTCACAAGAGGTAAGAACCTTGAAATAGGGCATAACTTGTAACTTATAAAATCATAGATAATTTTCATGAATTCAACACATACCTGAAAGCCCTTAATCATCATATAGTCACTGGACTTATGAATCATAAAATAGATCATCAATAACTTGAGAATTCTTAACTTGACATTTTATCAAACACTTTGTGGGTTCATGATATTTGTTCAAAATCATGCAATTCAAGAGTGAAATAAGATGAGAGAACTTAATGCAAATCAACCTACCAACATGTAGTATAACACTCATGTAGGGTACCTTGAAATCCGTCATCAAAACTCATAATAGATCATAGTTTCATAGCTCAAAAACATGCATAGTCTCAATAGACAAAGATCAACTCATAATGTAAGCTTAAAATAGATATTCATGCACAATCAACAATTTTTTGATAAACCCCAACATAATTCGTGCTCATATTTCATAATATTAAGAAAGAGCAACTCATTATGAAAGCTTAAGATACATATTCATGCATAATCAACAATATTTTGATAAAACCCCAATATAAGTCGTGCTCATATTTCATAATAAGAGATACTCATAAGTAATACAACTTGAAACCATGCAATTTTCAGAAAAGAAAGACTGGGCACCATGGTTGAACGGACCCGATGGATGAAACCCACATGTTCGTCAAGGGGTGACAAGGGGTATATGAGGTTCTCGATGCATCACCAGTATGTTAAAAGTCTTTGATTTTGATGTGTATGCATTGAAAGACCTGGGTGTCACTCTTTCTTTTATTACTCTTTTTGTGTGAACCAAAATTGTTGCGTGAGCCATATGAAGTGTATACTCCCGTTAATGCATCTATTGTTGCTAGGAGATTCTATAGAAATTGTCCCATATTAATTTTGTCTAAAAGATTGCCCTGTGATTTTGTTGAATTGGATGTGGTGGATTTTGATGTCATTCTTAGGATGGATTGGTTACATGCATATTTATGCCTCTATTGATTGTGTAACCCGTAGGGTCAAATACCAATTCCCTAGTGAACCTATCCTTGAGTGGGAAAGTGATGATGTGGTGGTCAAGGGTAGATTCATTTCTTGCATTAAAGCCAAAAAGTTGATTTCTAAGGGGTATCTTTATCATCTTGTGAGGGTTGGGGATGTCGAGTCCAAAGTCCTTCCTATAGAGATAGTTCCAGTGGTTAATGAATTCCTTGATGTCTTTCCTGATGAGTTTCCTAGTGTTCCTCCCAAAAGGGAAATAGATTTTGGCATAGACCTCCTTCCGATGCTAAACCCATTTCTATACCCCCTTATCGTATGGCCCTGGCGGATTTAAAGGAGTTGAAGGAGAAATTGAGGGATTTGTTGGAGAAGGAGTGTATTAGGCCTAGCCAAATACCTTGGGGTGCACCGGTGTTGTTTGTGAAGAAGAAGAATGGTTCCCTTAGAATGTGCATTGATTAACGGTAACTTAATAGGGTTACCATAAAGAATAAGTGCCCTCTACCAAGGATTGATGATCGCTTTGACCAACTTCAAGGGACTAGTCATTTCTCTAAGATTGATCTTTAGTCTGGGTATCACCAAGCGAAAGTTAGGGAGTATGACATTCCCAAGATGGCCTTCCGGACTAGGTATGGGCACTATGAGTTTGTGGTTATGTCCTTTGGTTTGACTAATGCACTAGCTATCTTCATGGTCTATTCTCATATTGAGGAGGAGCATGTGGATCAATTGAGGGTGGTGCGACAAATCTTGAGGGAGGAGAAGTTGTATGCCAAACATGAATAATGTCAGTTTTGGTTGAAAGAGGTTGCCTTTCTAGATCATATAGTGTCGGGCGATGGTATCAGGGTTGATCCTAAAATGACAGAGGTAATTAGAAATTGGCCTAGACCTTTGACCCCATTGGATATTAGAGGTTTTTTGGGTTTGGCAGGTTACTACGGGAGGTTTATTAGTGGTTTCTCTTCTTTTGCTTATCCCCATGACTAAGTTGACCTAAAAGAAGGTAAAATTTGTGTGGACCGATGAATGTGAGAAGAGTTTCCTAACTTTGAAAGATAAGCTTGTCTACGCTCCTATCTTGTCTCTACTGGAAGGGTTGGAAGGATTTGTTATGTATTGTGATGGCTCAAGAATTGGTTTGGCTTGTGTTTTGATGAAAAAATGTAAGGTGATAGGTTATGCCTCTAGATAACTTAAGGTGCATGAAAAGAATTATCCCACCCATGATCTTGAATTGGCCGTCTTGGTATTTCCTTTGAAGATTTAGCGTCATTAAATCTATGGGGTTCATGTGGATGTGTTCGCTGATCATAAAAGTCTCCAATATGTGTTCACCCAAAAAGATCTCAACTTGAGACAAAGAAGGTGGTTAGAGATTCTTAAATATTATGATATGAGTGTGCATTATCACCCCTATAAGGCTAATGTTGTAGTTGATGGGGTGTCTGGGTAGCCTAGCTCATGTTGATAATGGTGGCAATGAGTTGGCTAGAGAGGTTTATCGGTTGGCTAGATTAGGGGTTAGGTTGTAAGAGATTGATAATGGTGGTGTAGTGGTTTTCGATGGTTCTAAATCTTCAGTAATTAAGGAGGTAAAGGCAAAGCAAGATCTTGACCCCGCCTTGTTAGAGTTGAAGGCCTTGCTGAGAGATAGTATGGTGGAGGTATTCTCCCAAGGGGGAGATGGTGCCCTTAGGTACCAAGGTTGGTTTGTGTGCCTAATGTTGAGGACTTGAGAAAGAATATTTTAGATGAGGGTCATAATTATTCTTATTCTATTCACCCCGATTCTACAAAGATGTACAGAGATTTGAGGGAAGTGTTTTGGAAGGGTGGTATGAAGAGAGATATTGCTAAGTTTGTATTCAGTTGTCATAATTGCCAACAACTTAAGGCCAAGCATCAAAGGCCGGGTGGTCTAGCCCAAGATATAGAGATTCCTAATTCGAAGTGGGAGGCGATTAACATGGATTTTGTGGTTCGGTTGCCTAAGACTAGAAAGCATTTTGATTCTATTTGGGTTCTGGTTCATAGAATGACAAAGTCGGCTCATTTCCTACCGGTTAAGACTACTTATAGTGCCGAAGATCATGCCAAATTGTATATTCATGAGTTTGTTAGATTGCATGGGGTGCCTTTGTCTATCATTTCGAATCGTGGTGCTTAAATTCACTTCTCACTTTTGGAGGTCCTTCCAAAGAGGTCTTGGTACCACGGTTAGGCTTAGTACGGCCTTTCACCCTCAAATGGATGGACAAGCGGAAAGGACTATCTAACCTTTTGAGGATATTCTTAGAGCTTATGTTTTGGAGTTTAAGGCTTGTTGGGATGAACATCTTTCACTCATTGAGTTTGCTTACAACAATAGCTATCATTCAAGCATTGGTATGGCTCATTTTGATGCTCTCTATCGTAGACATTGTGGGTCCACAGTTGGATGGTTTGAGGTGGGGGAGAAGGCTTTGTTAGGTCTAGATTTGGTTATGGAGGCCATGGAGAAGGTGAGGTTGATAAGGGAGAGATTGAAAATAGCCCAAAGTTGACAAAGTCCTATGCCGATTGGAGGAGAAGGGATCTTGATTTTATGGTTGGTGATTGGGTCTACTTGAATGTCTCACCCATGAAGGCTGTGGTTAGTTTTGGTAAAAAGGGTAAATTGAGGCCACGATTTGTGCGTCCTTATGGATTGCTAAGGAGGATTGATAAGGTAGTCTATGAGTTGGAGTAATCGAATGATATGAATATGGTTCATCTGGTCTTCCATGTGTCTATATTGAGGAAGTGTGTGGGTGACCCAAGTGCTATTGTGCCTTTAAGAGGTCCCGATAGAAATTTTGTTGTTGAAGACAATTTGACTTACTAAGAGGTCCCTATAGAAATTTTGGATAGACAAATGAAGAGTTGAGGAACAAGGATGTGGCTTCCGTTAAGATCCTTCGGAGGAACCAACAAGTTGAAAATGTCACATGGGAAGCCTAAGCGGACATACAAAAAGGCGATATCCCTATCTCTTCCATTCTACTCTAGCCTAAGGTCCTAATTTAAGTCTCCTATATGATTTCAAGTCTTAACTTTCATCCCTTATGTCATTTGCATGCATTTATGTTTATGTTGACAAGTTTATGGTGGTTTTGACACCTACGTTGAGATTTTTGAAATGATGTTTAAGTGCATTGTTGCATTCATGTGTTGGGCTGAAATCATGTTGGTACTTCTCTTAGATACATTTCTTTGACATTTGGGGACGAATGTTCCCAAGGAGGAGATATTGAAACGCCCAAAAATTTGCCCGAAAATGTGCCTCAAAAATGCCCATAATCGTAATTACCATATATCTCAAAATCCATGTGTGATATCAAAAATCTGACTTCATATTCATGATCAAGGGCAAAATTGAGTGGAAAATGTGTATAACCCCGATTTTAGAGCAACCGCAAAGAAAAATACTTTTTTCGAAAATTCTTAATCCAGAGAGGATCCGCGCCCCTGGCGCGACGTGGCCAGGGCATGGACCAGTGTTATTTTTGTTGCCAGTTCACTATTTCGGCCTAAGCCTTTGGTGCCTTGGGCCTGAGCCTTCCTATGCGTAAAAACACCTACACTTAGTCATATTTCAATCTCATATCACTTAAGACACTCCCAAAACCCACTCTAACACTTAGCCAAATATTTCATCCAAATTCAAGTGTCCCAAACTCATCTCCAGATCTCAAGAAATTCATTCAAGCTTCAAGTTCTCATTCAAATCTTCATCAAGGAAATCCCCAAAGTTGAGGTAAGTGGGTTTCAACCATTGGGTCCTTTCACCCATTGTGACTAACCTTCCTTTTTATGTAAATTGCATGTTTTCAAGTTGGATTATCTATGGGTATCTCTTATTATGAATTTAATTATGAACTATGTTGGGGCTTCATAAAATGTTGACTTTTAAAGCATGTTTTGAGCTATGAATCTATGATGTATTATGAGATTTGATAAGGGGTTTCAATGTATATTGCACGAGGGTGTTACCAAGTGGTGGTGGGTTGATTTACTTTAAGTTTTCTCACATGACCTCACTCTTGAATTGCATGATTTTGAACTAGCATTACACATCTGCTTAGTGTTTTATAAAATGTTCGGTTAAGGATTCTTGAGCTATTGATGATCTATTGCATGACCTATGAGTCAAGTGACTTTATTATATTGAAAGGAATGTATGTATGTGATGAATTCAAAAAAAGTATCTATGATGTTGCAAGTTGATCACACCTTATTAGGGGGTGTTATGCCCAATCACCTTGTTGAGGGGTGTTAAACCTCAATCGCCTTGTCGGGGGTGGTAAGCCCGTACTACCATGCTGAGGGGTATGTACCTCAATCCCCTTGTCGGGGGGTGGTAAGACCTTATTACTTTTTTGAGGGTATATACTCAATCGCCTTGTCGGGGGTTGGTAAGCTCGTACTACCGCGTTAAGAGGTATGTACCTCAATCACCTTCCAAGGGGGTGGTAAGCCTTGGAGTTGAAGCAAAGCTTGCTTGGGCTATATGCATATGGTCTCTTCATACACATGTATTATGTTCTATACAAGCATGTTTTATTTCAAGCATTGAACATACATGCCATGTTGTCAATCTACTATCCCTTGCTTATGAATATGCATTTTGACTATGTTGCCTATCTCTTGTTACATTGCATCCTACATACTTAGTACACTCAAATGTACTAACGCATACTCTATGCGTACATGATGTTACCATGTAGGAACAGGAGCTCCTCACAATCATCCTCCACGTGGTTAGTTTTGGACCTCTTGAAGATAAACATTGGTGAATCCTCAAGTTTGGGAACACTAGCTTTGCCCTCTTACTTTTGTTATCTCTTTATGTTGAACTTTGGCACTAAAAGGGTGAGCCCAGAAAGTGTCTTGGCCCCCGCCCAATCTATGTTAGAGTTTTTGTTGGACAAGTGATGCAATTATGCTTGAGCTTTGACTCTTTTTACGATTTATGCTATTAAAGACTTCCCTTAGTCCCTTTATCCTTATTTGTACTCTCTTGTTGTTATTTAATTGCATCCGCAACCAAGGATGTCTAAATAATAGGCTAAAAGGCTTGTTTTGGGTCCCTTCGAGTTCCTATTCGTGTGTCATGTCTAGGCCCTAGGTTTGGGTTATGACACTAACGCGAAGGAAGAAATACCTGCTCCGCGCCCCTGGCATATCGTGGCCAGGGCGCGAATGCTCTCTCGAATTTGAAAATTAGTGAAAATTAGTTTTCTAGAAACAAGGATTAAAATATTTGATTGACTATATATATTTTTCTTCAGCATTTAAGTTGATGAACTAAACCAGATAGTTATATGAGTGAAAGAAAACAACTTCTAAATTACCATCCTCCTCTTCTACTAGATTTCTAATGTCTCACGGCTATTTTGCCGAGTTCCTTAGAGAGAGTTGTCTCACGCCCCTATGCACCTGTGTCGGTTTCGAGTACAGGTACCCTCTTGCTTCAAGTCGTTCGAGCTTTTCCTAGGAGTATGGCATGGGTTACTTCAGCACCGTAGCGCCTAGTATTTGAATATTGACTCGAGGCATTTTCTCTAACCCTTCTTACCCTGAAAAAGCAAGGACACCTTACGTTCTTGAACCGATAACCATCTTTCGGCTAACCTAACCTCCTCTGACTATCGGTGTATTTGGGTTTGCTTTGCTATGCGCCATTCATGGTGCTACCGTAGAAAATACTATATTTGAAGACAGTGATGGTGCGAACTATTGGTTCTAAGCCATCTCTGACAATTAATCAACAATTCGAAGTGCTTTTCTTGCATATTCTTGATAAACCAGCAGTTCAAGAACGTAAGGTGTCCCTGCTTTTTCAGGGTAAGAAGGGGTAGAGAAAATCCCTCGAGCCAATGTTCAAATACCTAGCATTGTGGTTGGTCCCGCCCATTAGTTCTTATATATGCCCTCAAGGATTAAGAAAAGGCCCTTTAAATCCACCTTTCTGTCCCACAGTCCGGTGCAAGGGCTCAATTCAATATGATATAGGACAGGCCTTCTTTCCGCGCAGCGTATCTGTGAAAAGAATCGATTCTAGTAAGTCAACTGAGTTCAGTGGTGAAGCATTGGAAGCTTAAGTCCGGAAGCTTTACAGTGGCATATCACTTAAGTTATATAGGAAATCCTAAGCCCAAGAGTTAAGAATAACAAGTTTTTCATTATCCAAAATCGAATATCCGCTTAGAATAATAAAACAAATGGTATTTGTTGAGAAGTGCAAAATCATATTGATACGATTCTCATTTTGTATCTTGATTAATTGGATTGTTTCTTTATGGATTCCTATCCCAAACTCTTCAAGATGTGTTTCCGAGTATTCCATACGGCCTGGCAGGCCTTCCCTTTCCGCCGGAGCTTCATGGATGTTGCCTCGTTCCCCAATCAGATGTTTGGATGTGAGCTATACTCCGCGAGGAGACAAACGAGCGTATGGTCTTGCCGTGCCATTTGGCCTCTTTTCCTGTGTCACTAGGAATGCTTAGTGAATATTTTTGGGGTGTTGCATTAGTCCTGTACCGGCATACTCTTCATAAAATACACTGTTACCCTATATAAAACCAACCCATTGTCCAAAATTACAATCAAAACATAAGAAAACAGCTATATATAAATCCAAAAACTGAAAATACACCTATAACTATGCTATTACATCAAAAACCTTGGGTTGCCTCCCAAAATAGCGCCTGATTTATTGTCGAGGCACGACTTAGGCAAATTGGTTACTCATACATCACCAATTGCCTAAACTTCACTCTTGAGCTCATCTAGATGCTTCATGGATTGACGGATCTCAAACACAACTTCTTCATCATTCAATCTAAACCTTAGGTGACCAGCTTCCATATCCACTAGGGTTCGCCCAACAGCTAGGAATGTTCTTCCCAAGATGATTGGGACGTCGAAGTCGACCTCGCAATCTAGAATCACCAAGTCTGCAGGGAATATGAATTTCTCCACTTTAACAACACATCATAGAGTATCCCCAAAGACTTCTTCACCGTTTGATCCACTATCAGTAATCGCATGCTAGTAGGAGTAGACGCTCCCAATCTAAGTTTCTTGAAGACCACACGGGGCATCAAATTGATACTAGCACCTAAGTCACATAGTGCCTTTGCAAACTCTACATCTCCTATAGTGCAAGGTATGGTGAAAGCACCTAGATCTTCACACTTCTAAATAAAGGATTTTGTAGTGATAGTACTACAATGTTGAAGCTCTTGAGAAAGCTCTTGACTCACAGTGAGCTTTTTAGTGACCAACTCCTTCTTGTATTTTGCATAGCCTGACATTTTCTCCAAAGCCTTGATGAGAGAGATGTTGATGGATAGCTACTCAAGCATGGAGAGAAATTGTTTGAAGTTGCCTTCCTCCTCCCTCTTTTTGATTCTCTTAGGAAAAGGTGGAGGAGGCCTAGGGACGGGCTTAAACTTCTGTGGTGCTTTAGCTGCTTCAGTCACCCCATTCTTTCCACGATCATCTCCTATATCCGCATCCTTAGCTACAACCATCTCCTCACGAGCATCTTCCTCATCAATCGACATAGGAGGATCAATAGTGCTCTTACCACCACTAGTAGTATCCTCCATACAGTGCTCTTCATTCTTAGGATTTTGCACTGTGTTGCTACGAATGTACCCTTTTTATGTTGATTCAACTAAGTTGACACTTGACCAAACTATTGTTCAAGATTTTTAAAGCCACAGAATGGGATTCTATTTTTCGATTTATGCTTGAAATATTTGATTTCATACTCCTTGGAGTCTCATCCTATGTCTTATCTTTCTTCAACAGGCGGTCAAACATCTCCTCAATTCTGGAGTTGCCTGTACCTACGTCGCGGTTCTGTGGTGGCACATAAGGACCATTTATGAAGCCTTCTCTATGACCCCAATCTGGATATAGACCCCTATTCCTATCATAATAACCACTGCAGTTGCCTCTGAAAACTCTATCTCTACCATAGTTCCGACCTTGGTTTCCTTTAACTTGGCATCAATCGTCCTGATTGCGCCCTTAGGCATTGGTTCGGAAACCCCCCTTCTGATCATTCACAAAATGTTTGTCTCCCTCATAGTATGGCTCCTCATACATAGGTGCACATGGAGGTTGATGAACCACTACATTTACACTTTCTTGGTTCTGCTTTATTACCACATCCATGCTTGTGAGAAGCTGAGCAAGCTGTGGCATAATTTCTTCATTAATTTTGGCTTGCTCTGACCCCATACTGACAGCACATGAACTCTTCATGAAATCTCTATCCCATTTTCCCATGCACGATTCGTCTTGACAACTTTCTCCATAGGTTAGCAATTCTTACAAATGATTCATCTAAATACATGCCTCCCTATGATAGTGTCAGCACAGGCCTGACTGTTCTCATCAAGGAACGATAGAAGATCTACACCAAGGTATCATCAACTATCTTGTGGTCAGGGATGCCCCTTAGACATTTAGTAAACAACTCCAAAGTTGTGCTTATCGAATCACCAAGAAGTTGCTAGAAGTTGTTGATCTGATCCTTCAACTTGAGCTTCTTCGATCTAGGGAAGTACCTCTCTAAAAAGGCCTTCTATAAATCTACCCAACTAGTGATTGAACTCTGCGAGAGCTCGAATATCCATAAGACAGCATTGCCCGTGAGAGACAATAGGAAGACACGAAGTCGCACAGCATTTATAGACAGATTTTGTGTTCCCATTACACTCTTACAAAGAAATGCCACGTTGTTCAAGTGGCTATGTGGATCCTCTAATGGTAAGCCCGCAAATAGCCATGGTTTTGTCGCATCTGAAG
This sequence comes from Solanum medicagineum, assembly GCA_026153255.1. Lineage (NCBI taxonomy): Eukaryota > Viridiplantae > Streptophyta > Magnoliopsida > Solanales > Solanaceae > Solanum > Solanum medicagineum. The sequence continues at coordinate 18,105 of JAPFFP010088450.1, forward strand.
TAACCCACTAGAGACTGTGAACTTTGTGTCTGCCGATAGTGGTGGCAAAATAAAAGCTCCAGACACATCCATAGCCATGGCATTCAACCTATACTGATTCCATTGGTAAGCATTGGCATTGAACTCCCGAGGCTATGGAATGTCCTCCAAAAAAGGTGGGTACTCATTCATATCATCATCATTATTATCCTAGTTCAAAGCTACATTGGTGATGTTCACACTCCATACAGTAAAGCGGTCGCTATGAAATATAAACCTAACCAGAGGTTGCGGTCGAATCCACACGGAATACAGGGTTGACCAAATTGACTCACTAACAATCATTTCAAGTACCAATCGACTATATTCCCTAGAATGGGGGGTTTGCAATTTGAAGTGAAGTAAATACAAAAGCAATACTAACAATCACGAAAAGACAATCAATTTCAGGATCAACTTGGGAATTGTGTTCCTCATGATTCACTAACTCAAATACCCCGGATAACGTAACTTTAATTAGCACATCACATGCAGGACAGCAACTTAGGTTCTTCCAGCCCTTTGGTAAAGTGAAGGTCAAATTTCACCATGGCGCCTGGTCGGCAACCATGGTGTACCAACTAATCGTAATCCATTGTCCTAGTCAACCTCTCCTTGGTTAGGTTCGGTTGATTAGACGAGAATACATCAATTGAATCCTGTCATCCATCTCCTTTTCCTATTCATCACTACCTTGGTCGAGATCATGCCACTTAGAAGGGTTTGGTGTTGGCCACCACCAGCAACAAGCAATCCGGAGGACAATGAAAAATACATGAAAATACCCAATCAAAGAAATTCAAGTAATCCGGGTTATTAGAAGCTAGATACTCATGGTTCCCAAAACCCCAAGTTGTGGGGGTTTAGATACTCATAGCTTGGGAAAAATCACAAACACTGAATAAAATGGACATAGTTGAGATATTACCTAAAGAAAATGAAGAACAATAAGCCACCTTTATTTTGGATTCACAAACTTGAATAATGGAATTTGATTACAAGTGATTTCAAATCCCCAAATTGGGTCTTTAAAGTGTAACCCTAATTATTTACATTAAACCCTAGAAAATTACTCTCTACAATATATTCTTTTCTCTACAAACTGATTCTTTTTTAAAAATCCTAACTTATACTACTTATACTATTTGCAAAAAGGACTTTAAAATAAATAAGAAAAGTTGGTCGGCAGTAGTTACGGCTCATAGGTACGACTCGTAGGGTGAACTATGAGTCGTAACTGGGCTTTCGTAGACAGCATTTGGCATTTTAGATTTAAATGCTATGATCCATACTATGAGTCATGGTCTATTCGTACCCTGGGCTCCTATGGCTAAACTTCAATTTCTCAGATTTTGATTTTTGGAAGTTGTTAATCACTACGGTTGTCCCCTACGACTCGTAGTGGGTCTCGTAGGTCCTAAAATTCAACAAAATCTGCTACTTTTCCCCAAGACTAAGCCAATTTGTATTTTCTATAAAAACAAATACAAAACACATAAAAATCATAAAAAGCCGCATTTTGAACTTGCAAAATCCCTTGATTTAGGCATCAAATTTGTTGTATTTTGATAGCACATCAACACCCTCAATTAAGAATTGTTGCTTGTCCTCAAGCAATGACTCGTTCTAAATAGACAATAAGTATTACATATACTTCTCTTAATTTCAGCTCAGGTACCCAACTATAATATCCAAAACTTGATTATGTAGCTACCAAGCAAATCAAGGCACCTTGATGCATTTGACAATCCAACTATGACAAGCTAAGGAGTATCAACAATTCACAGTCACTAAACAAGTCATATACTAACCATGCAGTACACATGCCCTCACAGAAAAGAAGTCCCACATTTTCACTCAATAAGCAATCAAAGAAGATTGAGGGACTGTGCAAGCATACTCACTCACACAAACGATATTCATACATGATAACCAATGCCATAGGCTTGCCCATATACTCACAATTTGGTCTGTTGACTTTGGATCAAGATTACTTCAAGACTTCATAGGCTTGTTACATAGGCTCATAGGGCTTTGATAAGGTATTTTTTGGGCAATTAGTGACTAAAAGCCATCTTTGAACCACGTTTTTCAACATTTTCACCTTAATAACTCAACCATATTCACTTTGTCCTCCGTTGTTCTTCATTTTCAAGCTTTTTCGGGTACTTTCTTTTCATCTTTCAACTTGTGCCTTATTTTTTAACTCATTTTGCTATTCTTCTCATTTAAGGCAATTTTTCTTCTTTTTCTCTCACCTGGCACATGTGTTTCCATTTTTTGTTTCATCCCCAAATAATCACCTCATTTTTACTACTATACCACAACATTAGCCACCCTCAACTTAGGCTTTTAGCCTAAGGTGAAGTACACAATATTCATTCCCTAAACCAGGCCACTTTTGGCAGTCACCCTCAACTTAGGCTTTTTGCCTCAATCAAGGTTCACATGTTCAAGGATAGACCAGGGTCAATATCAAGGTATTTCACTAGACAAGGTTAGGATAGTTAGGTATCAAGAAAGAAAAGGTACATGTAAGGCTCAAATGTTCAGAATAAAGGGTAAACTCTTTCATTTGTTGAGTCATTTAGACAAAAGGAGACAAATTTAAAGAACAACTGTCTAAGATCCTTTCCTAATCAACAAAATCTCTAGTCCAACTAAGAGTGACAGGGCAAATTCTTAATCAGTATACAATGCATGAACATGACAAAATTACCTCTCACACATATGCATTGCATACATAATCAACATAGACTCACAGGCTATGCTTCAAGCATCAACTTGCCTTCGCTTCATCATAACAAACATTGACAAACCAACCACTTATGCAAGATTGCAAGTATAACAAACAATCACCAAAAATTTTATGGGTACCCATTTTTAAACACATTCAATAAAACCATTCAAAACTAAATGCATGACAAAAGTATTAATTGCCACATATCCACAAATTATCTACAAAACCTAAAACATGTCGATTCAACATAAGGTAAAATCATCCACAAGGAAAAAGAAACACGGTAAGAAAACCTTAGGATATCAAAAATAGGATAGTTATGCACTAAAGACTACTCAGACTCCACCCTAGTCCAAAACTTCTCATACCCCACCAAAAAGTTGTACTTTGTCCTCAAAGTAAATATGCATATATA
>JAPFFP010088470.1:0-21272 GCA_026153255.1 Solanum medicagineum
TATGTGAATATAAAAAGGCGCTAACAAGTATGAGATGAGCTTATGAGTATGTTATGAATATTATGAATGTTATGAAGCCTTTTCATTGGTGCTACGTGCTAAGGTCTTTGATGAGCTACTCTTAAGATGCTACCATGAGTCATGAGATTATGTATGATATGACTAAGTATATGAATTGACTATTTTGTGGGATTGTTGAGCTAGCACCGTGAGGACCTTGGTTGGCAGACATTTGTCATTAAACTATGTGCCATTATATGTTTGTGATATTAATCCCTTATATAGGCTTGTACCATCAAAAAGGCTTGGTTGAAAGGTAAGGATATTTCTTGAACCTATAAAAAGGCAATGTCGTAATGTAAGGATACCTTGTGAAAGCTAGCAAAAAGGCTATGCTGTGAGCTAGTAATATATGATGACCCTTTTTGAAAAGGTTATGCCATAAGGTGAGTCTTTGGTCTACCTTGGAAAAGTAGACCACTCCTTCTTTTGTGTGGACTAAACATCGGGATTTGAAATAGTAGATCGCTTGGTCATACATGTCGGTTATGGTCCTTCACCACCTATGTATGACATGTCATATGACTTGGTGATTTTCTTGTGCATGTTTCCACTAAGCATTTATCATTCATGTCATATTGAGCTTATATCAGTTGGTGATGATTAAACATATTATTTAATTAATTGTAATTATTTTAGGACTAGTACTTTTAGGTTATTGTGCAGAAGAAGACGTCGTTATTCAAAACTTCTAGGGTTTGTACTTAGACAACTCAATACTTGAGAGAGAAGATAGTGAGAAAACACTTCCAGGTAAATTTGATCTTGAAGCTTGTGATTCTCATTCTTCTTGGATTTGCTTGATTTCGATTCAATTGGGTGCGTTTAATTATGTCTTTTCAATTCATAATTTCTTCATCTATCCATAGCATAAGTAGTTAAATCCACTACTAGGGTTGTGGGAACCATGAAGATCTATCAAAGTAAACCCGAATAATTTACAATTCTTTGAATGGGTATATGCATTTATTAATCAATTCTCTTTGTTTTGAAAGTTTTCTAGTGGTGGCCAACATTATAACTTGCCTAGTGTTACTTACTGGACCAAGGTAGTAAAGAATAAGAAAAGAGATTGATTAATAGGATTCGATGATAAATTCTCATCTAATCAACCGAACTAGGCCAAGGGGAGGTTGACTTGGACTTATAGTTAATGGTTAGTATTGCACAGTATGCAAATGGGCCAAGTAACATAGTGAAATTCGCCTCTCATGTCTTACAAAAGGTCTTGGTGAACTTAAATTACTGTCCTGCATGCTATATTCTAGAAAAGAATTGGATTATCTGATGATGCTAAGTTGGTGAATCATGGGGAATATAATACCCTAGTTGCTCTCTATTATTGATTTTCTCCTGTAGTAGTTAGTTTAGTTTACTTTCTTATCAATCATTACAACAGACCCCCCCCTTTGGGTAATTGACTTGGTTAATTACTGTGGTTGCTTATTTTTGAATTCGTATGAGTCCATGTATTCCCTGTGGGTTCGACCATAACCTAGGTTAGGTTTTATATTTTTACAATGAACGCTTTATCCTCTAAAAAGGAGGTGTAACTTGGGCATGATCATTGTACCTCTTTTTAAGACTAAAGTATTCATTGCCAAGATATATAACCTAACCAAGGTTAGGGTTGAATCCCAAAGGGAATATGGTAGACTTAGAAGAATTCAACTGCAATTCTGGTTTATTGACCAACTTATCTCCCCAAGGAGGAAAAGGTTTATAATAACTAGTAAAAGTAATTCTAAACTAAGACAAGTTTTAAACCAATATGAAAAGAAACTAGGGTATTGTGTCACCCATAATTCCCTAACTCAATATAACCAGATAACCAAATTCTTTTATAATGTGCAGCATGTAGAATGGTAAGTTAAGTTCACCAAACCCTTTGGCCCAGGCCAGAGGCAAATTTGACTATGTGATTTGGTCTATCCCCGCAGTGTAACATTACTAACCCTTACCTATTGTCCCAATACAACCTCCCCTTGGCCCAATTCGGTTGATTAGACAAGAAACATCAATCGAATCATGTTAATTAACATCTTTCCTATTCATTATTACCTTGATCCAATTAGTAACACTAGGTGGGTTCTAATGTTGGACACCATTAGAAAGCATTCAATACAAAGAGAATTAATTAATACATACATGCACACTTTTCAAGAATTACAAATTATACGATTTTACCTTGTTAGTTCTTTATGGTTCCCACAATGCTAGTTGTTGATTTAGCTACTCATGAACATTGTAAATGCATGGCTTATGAATTTGAATAAAATAATTGAGTACTTACCCAATAGAATTAAGCACAAGAGATCCAACTCTTCAATGAGAATCACAAGATTGAATTTAGAAGACGAAACTAAAGTTTAAAGTGTTTCTCAAACTCTCTAGTGTTACTTTTCTGTTCTCCCTTCTCTACTCATTCTTTATGAAAAATAAACTAAAAACTCATTTATAGTGTTTAAAATATAAAATCAATATGAAATAGGAACACTGGCTCGGCAGGCTCTACATGGTACTCTACGGGCTGTGAAGTAGTTTAAGGCTCGTGATCAAGCTTTCGTGAATTGTTGCTTTAACTCTGGACTTGTCTTCTATGGCACCCCTCTACAACCTGTAAAATGTTCTACGGCCCGTATAGGGCTTCATCGAATGGAATTTCAGAAAGTCCCCACCTTCTGATCCTCAAGATACGATAACAGGTCTATGACTCATAATACGTTCTATGGCTTGTCCGCATGTTCGTAGACTCAACTTCAAAAATACACCGTTTACCGAAATTGCACATGAAACATGCTTTACGGCTCGTAGGCTACTCTACGTCTCGTAAAAGGTCTCGTGAATCCTCAACTTCAGCAACTTCTGCACATTTTGCCCAAAAATAATGTCAACCCTTAAATCATACAAAATAAACACAAAAATACATCAAACCTACTAACATCGCATCGAGAAAACATAAAAATCTAAATGTTAAACATCAAAATAGTCATATTTTGGTAGCATACCAACGCCCTCAACTAAAAATTGTTGCTTGTCCTCGAGCAATGGACTCAATCTATATAAACACCATTGTAACACCCAGACCTCAATCTAATGGCATACATCTCCTCAAACTTAAGCACAGATACCCACACCACTTTTCAAAACATAATTAGATAGCTATCCAGCAAACCAACATAGATCAATGTATGTGACAATTCAACTATGACAAGTGCGGTAAGAATCGACAAGCTACAATCACTAAATGAGTCTAATTTAACAATGCAATGCAAGTGCCCTCACAGAAAGAAGTCCCATATCTCTCTCACACTGAACTTTTTGGTATGACATGGGACTATGCAAAATCACTCACTCTCACAAAAGACATTCATATATCATGCTCAGTCCCATATGCTTGCCTCCATACTAATGACTAAGATCTTTGACTACTTGGATTAGGATAATTTTTGGACTTTACAGGCTTGTAACATAGGCTTAAGGTCTTTAGTATGATGTTTTTTGAACATAGTGACTAAAGTCCCTCCTTGAAATTGTGTTGTTCTACACTTTTTCCCTATCAACAATCTTACTTTTCATTCCATTCTCCCTATCTCCTATTTTAAGCTATTCTGGGTGCTTTATTTTCATGTTCAATATTTTTCCTTGTATTTATACTTCATTTTTCTTTTCAATTCATAGCTAAGGCATCACCTCATTTTTCTTGCACCAAGTACACATTTATTCTCTCCTTTTCCATGTATCATTAACTCCCACCCACCCACCCACCCATTTTGTGTCTTACCCTTATTTGTATAAAAAAACATTCCTTTGAGGTCTCAACTAATGCGAAAGATATTAGACACCCCCCCCCTTAATAGCCACCCTCAACATAGGCTTTCAGCCTGAGTTGAGGTTCACATTATCCAACTCGAAACTAGGGCCTCTTTTGGTAGGCACCCTCATCATATGCGTTTTGCCTCAGACAAGGTGCACAATGTTCAAGGAAAGATAAAGGCCAATTTTAGGATTTTGCATCTAATAAGCTAGTTCATAGGTTTTCACAAAGAAAAGGTATATGTCAGGCTCAAAAATTATGATCAATGGATAGTTCACACATTTGATTGGTTATTTAGGCTAAGTGGACTATTATGATCAATGATCTAAGATCCTTTCTTAACCAATCAACCTACGGTCTAAATCAAAGTAACAGGGCAAGTTCCAAAATGAAACACAATACATGAATTAGCAAATAAATCTCATACTCACATGGCACTGATTACACTATAAACATACACTCTCAGATCATGTTTTTTATCTCAATTTTATCCTCACTTATTAGAATAAGCATTGTTGATACAATTAAACATGCATGGTTGCTCTCTAGACTAACTAATCAAAAATTTGGTGGGTGTCATTTTTCACAAAAAAAAAACACAAAGACACGTATATGCTACTAATATCAGCATTATATGTTACCACTACTACCTAAACATACCAGTTTAACAGAAATTAAATATTCATGGGGAAAAAGAACACAGGTAAGAAAACCCCTAGGATTCAAAAATTGGGGTAGTTATGGGCCAAGGCTACTCAGACATCACTGAGGCCTATAACTACCCATACCCTATCAAAAAAGTGATGCATTGTCCTCAATGCACACCAAAAAATGTAAAATAAATAATCAGGGTAAAAAAGAACAAACTTGGGCACCTAAGCGCCAGTCTCTACCTTGGATTGCCTCCCAAGCATTGTCTAATTTATTGTCGCGGCACGACATAGACAACTTGTGTACTTAGACTTCATCAAGTGTCCATGCTTCCACAGTTTTTATTTCCTCCGCATTTATAAGGTACGGCTTGACACTTTGGCTATTGACTTTAAATATCCCTTCATTTTTTCCTCCAACTCAATAGCTCCATGATCAAAGACATTTGCTACCCAAAAGGGTCCCAGCCATTTGAATTTGAGTTTCCCAAGGAACAACTTTAGCCTAGAATTGTATAGTAGCACTAAGTCTCCTAGTGCAAACTAGCGATTCTCTATATGACGATCATGTTCCAGCTTCATTCTTTGTTTATACAAGGCTGTGCTCTCATATGCCTTTAAGTAAAATTCACCGAACTCATTGAGCTAGCTCATCCTAGAGTTTATCACATCATTCCAGTCTAGATTCAATTCTTACCCAAAGACAAGTTGGTATGGAGATGAAAAGAACCCAAAAGTGCAAAAAAATGTGCCTCGAAAGTGCTCGGAATCATAATTTCCATTTATTTCAAAATCCGTGCGTGATATCAAAAATTCGATTTCATATTCTTGTATAGGGAAAAATTGAGTGGGAGATGGAGCTAACCTCGATTTTGGAGCAACTGTATAAAAATTCAAAATTTTAAAGGGAGTGATCTCCAATGTCCATACGTGCACCAGGCATGACGCGCTAGGGGCACGAAGAGCCTATTTGTTTGGTCAGTTTCACTACTCTGGTCCAAGACTTTTGGGTCTTGGGCCTAAGTCTTCTATGCATGAAAGTACCTATACTTAGCCATATTTCACAATCATATCATACAAGAAGTTCCCCAATATTCTCTCAAACACGTAGATAAATATTTCAGGACCAATTTCAAGTTCCAAAACTCATCTGGATCTTAAGAATTTCACTCAAGCTTCAAGTCTCTATTTCCATTCTTCATAGAAAATTCTCCAAAGCTAGTGTATGTGGCTTTCAACCATTGGGTCCTTTCACCTATGGTGCCCAAGCTTCCTTTTTGGCCTAAAATACATGTTTCAAAGTTGATTTTACTTATGGGTCTTCTATTATGAATTTGACTATGAACTATGTTGGGGTTTTGTAAAAGTGTGACTATTTATACATATTTTGAGCAATGAATATCAAATTTATCTTAAGATTTGATGAAGAGTTTTGATGTATATTGCATGAGGGTATTACCAAGTGTTGGTGGGTGGTTTTGCATAAGTTTTCTTGCATAATTGCACTCTTGAATTGCATATCCTTACACTAGTATTGCACACCCACCAAGTGTTTGATGAAATATCCGGTTAATGTATCTTGAGTTGGTGAAGGCCTAATGCTTGGCATATGATTTAAGTAATTTGATGATGATGAAAGGATGATGTGACTGTGTTTATTCCATGAGAAGTATCTATTATGTTGTGAGTTGACATAGACAATTGAGGGGTATTGCCTCAATCACCTAGTGGTAAGGCATCAACCAATTGAGGGTTGGTATCTCAATCATCTCGGATTGAGGTGGTAAGTCATCAACCAATTGAGGGTTGGTATCCCAATCATCTCGGATTGAGGTGGTAAGTCATCAACCAATTGAGGTTTAGTACCTCAATCATCTCAGATGGGGGTGATAAAGGGGTTAGTACCTCAATCATCTCAGATGGAGGTGGTAAGCCATAAACAAATTGAGGTGTTGGTACCTCAATCACCTAGATAGGGGTGGTAAGCCATTAACCAATTGAGGGGTTGGTACCTCAATCACTTCTAAAGGGTAGTCTGCCTTAGATTCCAAGTACTAAGTTGCTTAATCTATGATGATGGTCTATTTCTGCATAGGTAATATGTTTTATATATAAGCACGTTTACTTCAAGTATCATTCATGCATGTCATATTGTTATATCATCATCTATTGCTTAATTATGCATTTTGATTATGTTGTCTATCTCTTGTTGCATTTTTGTGTCCTACATACTAAGTACATTCAAACGTACTAACGCATACTCTATGCCTACATGATATTACCATGTAGGAACCGGAGCTCCTATTGATTCTCCTCCATGTGGGTAGACGTATTGTTCAAGTTAGCTTTTGGTGACTCCTCATGTCCGGGGACAATGTCTATCTTCTCTCATGCTTATCTTTATACTATATGTTGTAAATTTAGGTTTCCTATTGTTATTATTATGAGGGATGCCCAGTTGTTTATATTGGCTCCCGCTAAGTTCTATGTTTTGAGGTGTTGTTGAACAAGTATGTAATGATGTTATAAGCTTTACTCTCTTTGACTCTCTTGATGTTTTATGAAATAAAGGTTTTCCATTAGTCCCTATGCCCTTATTTCTATTCCTCTATTATGTTTAATTACTTCAATGACCAAAGATGTGTAATAATATGTTAAGAGACTTGCTTAGGGTCCCTTTTGGGTTCCCCATGCATTGTGTCACATCTAGGCCCTAGGCTTCGGACGTGACAAATTTGTTATCAAAGCACTAGGTTGGAAATGGTCCTCAGAGTCCAACACACCACATCGATTAGAGTCCTATACATTGTTGTGAAGAACACCACGACTATAAATGGGAGGCTATAAAGCATTTTTAGGAAATATTTTCCTTCTTCTTGATCTATGTCATGCAATAGAGTTAAGTCCTCTAAGGCTTATTTCTTATTTTAATCTTTGCATTTCAGAGTACGTCTCAACCTTCTCGGGATGGTGATATATCAAATGCGGAGGTTCACAATGTTCTACGGGTATTGACCAAAGCGGTGACAAAATTTACAGCTCAACTCAATCAACAAGTGAGTACCCCCAAGACTTCAAGTGGTAAGATAAGGAAGAGAAAGGGGAAGGAGGCCAGAGGGCCCGTTTTGAAGGAAAGTTTCAAGGTCACCAAGTTGGGGGTGGTGTGGTGTCTTATGCTAGGTACCTAAGATGTGGTAGATACCATGATGGCCATGCTTGAAGGGTACAGATGCTTGTTATGGTTGTGGGGAGAGGAGTCATAAGATAAATGATTGTCTACATAAACATATAAAGGGTAAAAATAGTGATGTTGATCAAGGTGAAGATGTTAGCGGACAAGCTCCTCCTACATGTAACAAGTGTGGAAGGTACCACCTGGGAGATTGGTTAGCTAGTTTGGGCACGTGTTTTCAGTGTAGTGAAGTGCATCATAATATTAGGCATTGTTTGTGGGTCCCTAAAGGTCATAAGGATGGTCGTCGACGTTCTCAACCATACCCCTCTAAGGGTTGCTAGGCTTGGCATGGTACTTCGAAGGTAAGTTGAAGATCTTGATTTTATGGATCCGAGTTCCACTATTTCTTTCAGTATTCTTTTTGGTAGCTAGTGGGCTTCTTGTGTGTCCCGAGTTGTTATGAGAACCTTGGGTGTCTACCCCCCCCCTCATGTTGAGCCTATTATTGCTAGAATGTTCATAGGTATTGTTTAGTGCTATGTTGCCTTAAGGTCTTGCCCTGTGATTTTGTTGAATTAGATGTGGTAGATTTTGAGGTCATACTTGGGATTGACTAGTTACATGAATATTGTGTTCCTATTGATTGTAGGACCCGTAGAGTTAGATTTCAATTCTATAATAAACCCATTCTTCAATGGCAGTGAAGAGGAAAGCCTATTTCTTGTCTTGAGGTGTAATTAATCCCTAAGGATGGCATTTATCATCTTGTAAGAGTTAGGGGTGTTGAACCTAAGTTATTCCTATTGAGTTATTCCGGTGATAGATGAGTTCCTTGATGTCATTCCTAGTGAGCTTCCCGGTGTTATTTGTATACAAGAAGGTTGGTTCCCTTAGAAAGTGTATTGATTACCGGCAACTTATTAGGATTACTATAAAGAATGACTGCACTCTCTCAAGGATTTATGATCTATTTGACCAATTTCAATGAGTTAGTCACTTCTCCAAGATCGATCTTCGGTTCGAGTATCGTCATGTGAAGATGACAGAGTGTGACATTCACAAGACTAGGTATGAGCATTATGAATTTGTGGTTATGTCTTTTGGGTTGACCAATGCACCGGCTATCTTCATGGATCTTATGCATAGGGTCCTTAAGCCCTAGCTTGAGTTGTTTGTTGTGGTTTTCATTGATGACATCTTGACCTGCTCTCATAGTGAGGAGGAGCATGTGGCTCATTTGAGGGTAGTGATACAAAGATTAAGGGAAGAGAAGTTGTATGCAAGTTATCGGAAATGTGAATTTTGGTTGAAAGAGGATGTCTTTCTAGGATATGTAGTGTTGGGGGATGACATTAAGGTGAATCCTAAAAAGACGCATGTGATTACGATTTGGCCTAGACGTTTGACTCCCTCGAACAATAGGAGTTTCCTAGGCTTAGCGGGTTACTACCAGAGGTTTGTAGATGGGTTCTCTTCTATTGCTTCTCCCACGACTAAGTTGACTCAAAAGAAGGCTAAGGTTGTGTGGATCGATGAGTGTTAAAAGAGTGTCCAATCCGTGAAAGATAAGCTTCCCTCTGCTCCTATATTACCTCTACTGGAAGGGGTGAAAGGGTTTGTGGTGTGAGGTGATGCCATCCTCCTAAATGAGTTGTAGTTGTGTTTTGAAGCGAAATGGTAATGTGATAGCTATGCTTTTAGATAATTTGAGATACATGAGAAGGATGATGCTATCTATGTCCTTTAGTTGGCCGTCGTGGTACTTACTTTGAATATTTAACGTCATTATTTGTGTGGGTGCATGTTGATGTGTTTACCGATCACAAGAGTCTCTAATATATGTTCACCTAAATGATAAACGATCTTAGTTTGACACAAAGAAGGTGGTTAGAATTTCTTAAGGATTATGATATGAGTGTGCATTATCATCCCAGTAAGGCTAATGTTGTGGTCGGTGCTTTCAGTAGGGTGTCCATGGGTAGCCTAGTCCATATTGATGGTGGTAGCAAAGAGTTGTCTAGAGAAGTCGATCGGTTGGCTAGATTGAGGGGGTTGGTTTGGAGGTGGTTAACTATGGTGGTACTGTGGTAGTTCATGGTTCAATCTTCCTTGGTTGATGAGGTAGAAGCAAAACAAAATCTTGTCCTTTTTAGAATTGAAGGCTTTCGTGAGTGTTGGCAAGGTGGAGGTTTTCTCCCAAGGGGGAGATGGTGTCCTTAGGTACCAAGGTAGGTTGTGTGTGCCTAGTGTTGATGACTTGAGAAAGTGGGCTCTTGATGAGACTAATAACAGCTGTCATTCTAGCATTGGTATGACTCCTTTTGAGGCCCTCTATAGTAGGCGTGGTAGATCATCAATTTGGTGGTTTAAAGTGGGAGAAATGCTCTGTTAGGTCCGAATCTGGTTAAGGCGGCTATGGAGACGGTGAGGTTTGTTATGGTAAAGGTTGAAAATAGCCCAAAGATTTCAAAAGTCCTATGCGGATGTGAGGAGAAAGGATCTTGAATTTAAAGTTGGTGATTGGGTCTATTTGAAGGTTTCACCCATGAAGAGGGTGGTCTGATTTGGTAAGAGAGGGAGTTGATTTTAAGGTTGGTAAGCTCTTATAGAGTTTTGAGGAGGATTGGTGAGGTTTCATGCGATTGGGAATTGCCTATGGATATGGATAGGGTTCATCTAGTTCTTCTTGCTTCTAGGTTGAGGGATGTGTGGTGATTCTAGTGGTATAGAACTCTTTGAGGTTGTGGGTGTTGTGGAGGATAAGTTGGCTTAGGATAAGACCCCAGTTGATATTTTTGATGGATGGATAGGAAAAGTGATTAATAAGGATGTAGTGTTCGTTAAGGCCCTTTGGAGGAATCATCAAGTCGATAGCCTCTCTACGGGAGCCGAAGCGGGCATAGAGAAGCTGTATTTGTACCTATTTCATTCAATTCAAGCTTATGATAACATGTCAAGTCCTTATCTTTTATGACTCCAAGTCTTATGTTTCAGCCCCTATGTCTTTTGCATGCATTAATATTTATGTAGACATGCTCATGATGATTTTGATACTTATGTTGAGATTTGAAAATGGTGTTTTAAAATGTGTTGTTGGATTCTTTTTGGGGCTTATTTCTTCATGATCACTCTTCTTATGTGCATTTCTTTGACATTCAGGGACGAATGTTCCCAAGGTGGAGATATTGAAACGACCCTAAAAGTGCCCGAAAATGTGCCTCGGAAGTGCCCGGAATCGTAATTTTGATATATCTCAAAATCCATACATGATATTCAAAATCAGACTTCATATTCTTGTTCATGGGGAAAATTGAGTGAGAAATAGGTCTAACCCTGATTTTAGAACAACCATATCAAAATTCAAAATTTTAAAGTGAGCGATTTCCAATGTCCAGGCGCGCCGCAGGCATGATACACCAAGGGCATGGAGAGACTATATTTTTTGTCAGTTTTACTACTCCTGTCCAAGACTTCTAGGTCTTGGTCCTAAGTCTGCCCATGCTTGAAAATACCTATACTTAGCCATTCAAGAATTCTCCAAAGCTAAGGTATATGGGTTTCAACCATTGGGTCCTTTCACCCATGGTGCCCAAGCTTCATTTTTAATTAAAATGCATGTTTCTAATTTGATTTTACTTATTGGTCTTCTATTATGAATTTGACTATGAACTATGTTGGGGTTTTATATTATAAAAGTGTGACTGTTTATGCATGTTTTGAGCTATGAATCTTAGATCTATCTTGAGATTTGATGAAGGGTTTTGATGTATGTTGCATAAGGGTATTACCAAGTGTTTGTGGGTGGTTTTACATTATGTTTTCTTGCATAATTTCACTCTTGAATTGCATGGTTTTATACTAGCATTGCACACCCACCAAGTGTTTGATGAAATGTTTGGTTAGTGTATCTTGAGTTGTTGAAGTCCTAATGCTTGGAATATGAGTTGTGACTTTATGTTGATGAAAGAATGATATGTGTATGTTGATTCCATGAGAAGTATCTATTGTATATTGAGTTGACCATAGGCAATTGAGGTGTATTTCCTCAATCACCTAGACGGGGGTGATAAGCCATCAACCAATTGAGGGGTATTGCCTCAATCATACAGATGGGGGTGGTAAGCCATCAACCAATTGAGGGGTTGGTACCTCAATTATCTCGGATGGTGCTGGTAAGCCATCAACCAATTGAGGGGTTGGTACCCCAATCATCTCGATTGGGGGTAGTAAGCCATCAACCATTTGAGGGGTTGGTACCTCAATCACCTAGATAGGGGTGGTAAGCCATCAACCAATTAAGGGGTTGGTTCCTCAATCCCTTCTAAGGGGTGGTTTACCTTAGATTCCAAGTACTAAGTTGTTTGGTTTATAATGATGGTCTATTTCTACACAAGTAATATGTTCTATATGTATGAATGTTAACTTCAAGTATCATTTATGCATGACATATTGTTATACGATCATCTATTGCTTAATTATGCATTTCGATTATGTTGCCTATCTCTTGTTGCATTGCATCCTACATACTTAGTACGTTCAAATTTACTAATGCATACTCTATGCCTACATTATATTACCATGTAGGAATCGGAGCTCCAATTGATTCTTTTCCACAAAGCTTGACGGATTGTTCAAATTAGCTTTTGGTGAGTCCTCATGTCCGGGACAGTATCTATCTTCTCTCATGCTTATGTTTAGACTATATCTTGTAAATTTGGATTTCCTATTGTCATTATTATGAGAGGAGCCTGGTTGCTTCTCTTGGCCCTTGCTATGTTTTATGTTTATATATGTTGTTGGACAAGTAAGTAATGATGCAATAAGCTTGACTCTCTTGGTATTTTATGAAATGAAGGTTTTCCCTTAGTCCCAATGAGCTTATTTCCATTCCTTAATTATGTTCAATTACCTCCGAGGATGAAGGATGTGTAATGATTTATTACGAGGCTTGCTTGGGGTCCCTTTCGAGTTCCCCATGTGTCGTGTCGTGTCTAGGCCCTAGGTTTGGGTTGTGGCAGGAGCTATAGGGGTCTTCAATGTTGTCTAGTATGCCCATAATGCTTCATCATGCTTCGGCGACCAATCTGTCCAATTTTCATTCACAGTCTTTGATAGAATCTGTTTAATTTCCCTATTGGACACCACTACTTGCCCGCTTGTCTGAGTATGGTAAGGGGTTGCCACCCAATGCTTTACCCCATATTTTACAAGTAGGACCTTGAATAATCTATTGCAAAAGTGAGAACCTCTGTCACTAATGATTGCCCGAGGGGTCCCAAACCCTGAGAAGATGTTCTTTTTTCAAAAATGTTGTGATAATTTTGCCTTCATTTTTGGGGAGAGCAACTGCCTCGACCCATTTTCATACTTATCCAAAGCAACCAATATGTATTTATTCCCATCGAGCTAATAAAGGGGCCCATGAAGTCTATTCCCCACACATCAAATAACTCAATCACCATGATGGGATTTAGAGGGAGCTCATGCTTGCTGGAAACACCACCTTCTCTATGGCACCTGTCACACGCTTTGGCATAGTTTTGAGCATCTTGGTGGATGGTGGGCTTATAGTACCCACACTTTAAGATCTTATGTGTTGTGTGGACTCCATTATGATGCCCACCTACAAGAGATGAGTGACATGCCTTGAGGATACATATCATCTCAACCTCAAGAACACAACGATGAATAATCCTTTCTATATACATGAAACAAGTATGGATCATCCCAAAAGAATTTTCTCCATCATATATGAATTTACGGTGTTGGTGGGTATTAAGGTCAAGCAGCATAATATCACTAATCAAGTAGTTTGCATAGTCTGCAAACCATGGTACTAAATAATGGGATGCTTCCATCACTCTCTTATCACGTAATGAGTCATCAATATCCAATCCATCATCAAACTTTGCCATGCCCGATCTTCTAACCTGGAAAGGTGATCTACAAACTGATTTTCAGTCCATTTTCTATCGATGACATCAAAAATCAAATTCTTAAAGAAAGTACCTACCTCATCAACCTTGATTTTGCATTATTCTTTGCATCAAGTACAGCAAAGTTGAGTGGTCCATGTGCACCATGACTTTGGTCCCCAATAGATATGACCTGAATTCTCAAACGCAAAGACCATTGCAAATAGCTTATGTTCAGTGACAGTGTAGTTCTTTTGGGCCGTATTTATGGTTTTGCTAGTGTAGTATATGGGATGTAATATCTTCTCTTTATGCTGTCCCAATACTACACCTAAGGCAACCCTACTTGCATCACAGATGAGTTCAAAGGGCTTTGACTAGTCTGGAGCTACATTGAGGGGGGTTTAAATCAATTTCTGCTTCAATCCTTCAAAGGCTTTTAGGCATGCATTATCAAACACGAAGTTAGCATCCTTCTTAAGCAGTTTGCACAATGGATGTGCAATTTTAGAGAAGTCTTTTATGAAATACTAGTAGAACCCTGTATGCCCTAGGAAGCTCCTCACACACTTTACAAAGATGGGTGGGGGAAGCTTCTCAATAACTTCCAATTTAGCTCTATCAACCTCAATTCCTTTGATGGAGATTATGTTCCCCAACATAATGCCCTCCTTCACCATAAAGTGACACTTTTCCTAATTCAGCACCAGATGGCATTCCTCACATCTTCTCGGCATAGCATGCAAGTCTTTAAAGCAATCCTTAAATGAGTCACCAACCACACTAAAATCATCCATGAAAACATCAATAGTGTCCTGCACCATGTCCGAGAAGATGGTCATCATGCATCTTTGGATTGTTGCTGGAGCATTACAAAATCTGAATGGCATTTTATTGAATGCGAAGGTGCCATAGGGTTATATATGAATGTGGTTTCTTACTGATCTTCCATAGCAATGGTGATTTTGTTGTAGCCTGAATACACATCAAGAAAATAGTACCAAGCCATTCCAGCAAATCGATCTAGCATCTGATCCATGAACGACATAGGGAAGTGGTCTTTTTTTGTCGATGAATTGAGCTTCCTATATCCATGCATACTGTCCATCCAGTGACTAGCCTCATGGGAATGAACTTGTTATTAGGTTTGGAACCATAGTAATAACCCCTTTCTTTGGAACACACTGAATCGGGCTCACCCCATTCACTGCCGGTGATTGAGTAGATCACTCCTGCATCCAAGCACTTGATAATTTCTTGGTACCTGACCTCTTGCATAAAGGGGTTGAGACTCCTTTGGTTCTCAATATTCGTCTTGAAGTCCTTGACCAAATGGATTTTATGAGTACATATAAGGGGAAGGATACTAATGATATCTCCAATTGTCCACCCAATGTCCATCTTGAACTATTTAAGTACCATGACAAGGGTATTCACCTATTCATCATTTAGGTACACAATAACTACAACTGGAAAGGTGTTGTTGGTGCCCAGAAAGCATATCTCAGATGTGCTAGAAGAGCCTTCAATTCTAGCACTGGTGGCTTCTTTATGGATGGCTTGGTGGGTGGTGACTCTCGATTTTGTAAGTCCAACTCCAACTTAATTTGGCGCCTGAGGTCATAAGATACCCCCAATGCATTCACTATCTCTACATAGGTTGGGATGTCATCACTATCAAAGTTCATCCATATAGCTTCTAAAAGGTCGACACCCAATCTCACCACAAGTGGTACTTATAGCTCATCATCATCAACACTCTCAATAACAGAGACCACCCTCAAATCATCCTCTTTATTTGCATATTTCAAACATTGAACACCACCTCATCTTTTCCCAACGTGAACTTGAGTTGGCCCTTCTCCAAGTCCAACAAGGTGCATCAAATGCCTAAGAAAGGCCTCCCCAAGATGAAAGGGACTTTGAACTTAACATCGTAGTCCAGGATCACAAAGTCTAGCAGAATAGGAATTTTTCCACTTTGATAAGCACACCATAACACATCCCCATACGCTTTTTCACTGTGCGATTAACCATCAACAACTGCATACTCGTCAGAGTAGAGGCTCCCAACCTTAGCTTCTAGAAGATCGCAAGGGGCATTAGATTTATACCGGCAATAAGATCACAGAATGCCCTTGTGAATTCCACATCTCCAAAAGTGCAGGATATGGTAAAAGCAATGAGAACTTCTTGCTTTTGAACCAAGCACCTCATAGCAATTATACTGCAACGTTAAAGCTCAAGAGAGAGCTCCTGACTCACAGTCTGCTTCTTCATTACCAGGTCTTTCATGAACTTTGTATACCCTAGCATCTTGTCCAATGCCTCAATGAGAGGGATGTTAATGGAAAGTTGTTTCAGCATGGAGAGAAAGTGCTTGAACTTGGCTTTTTCTTCTTTTTAATTCTCTGAGGGAAGGGAAGAGAAGGCCTAGGAATGGGCTTCAACTTCTATGGTGCCTCTACAACATCACTCACCCCATCCTTGCCATGATCATCTCTGGTATCTACATTCTTGACCTCAACTATCTCCTTTCAAACATCATCCTCGTAGACTTGCAAGGGAGGATCAACGGTACTCTTTCCACCATAAGTAGTAATTGCCATGCACTGCCCTTCATTCTTTGGGTTTTGAATTATGTTGCTAGGCAATGTACCTCTTTGATATTAATTAAAATGAGTCGACACTTGACCAAATTACACTCAAGTTGTTTGATAACAACAAAATGATACTCAATTTTTTTATTTATGTTGGAGATATAAGATTTCATCCTTTTTCTAAGATAAACAATCCATTTCCATTCCTCCCTACCAGATGGCCTCGATGAAATTAAAGGAGTTGAAGGATCAATTGGAAGAATTGTTGGAGAAGGGGCTTCATAAGGCTTAGCAAGTCACTTTGGGGTGCACCAGTATTGTTTGTAAGGAAGAAAGATGGCTTACTTAGGATGTGTATTGACTATCAGCAACTCAACAAGGTTCCCATCAAGAATAAGTATCCTTTGCCAAGGATAGATGACCTATTTGATCAACTTCAAGGGGCTAGTCACTTATCTAGGTATCATCAATTGAGAATAAGAGAGTGTGACATCCCCAAAATGGATTTTCAAACAAGATGTAGGCACTTTGAAAATATGGTGATGTCCTTGGTCTAACCAACTCTCTGGTGATATTTTTGGACCACATGAATAGGGTCTTTAAACCCTACCTCGACATGTTTGTGGATGTATTTGTTGACGATATTTTGATATATTAATGGAGTGAAGAAGAGCATGTGAAATATTTTTGGGTAGTGTTGTAAAACTTGAGAGAAGAAAGGTTGTTTGCTAACTTTGACAAATATGAACTTTTGTTGAAGGAAGTTACATTCCTAGGGCATGTGGTATTGGTTGAAGGGATTAAATTGGATTTCTCCCAAGGGGGAGATAGTGTCCTTAAGTACTAAGGTAGGTTACGTTTGCCCAAATTTGATGGGTTGAGAGACTTGATTTCAAAGAATGCTCATAGTTTATCTTATTATATTCAACTCGGGTCTATTAAAGATGTATAGGGATCTATGAGAAATGTATTGTTGGGGTGGTCTAAAGAGAGATATTGGCAAATTTGCATCCAATTTCACAATTGCCAACAAATCAAGTCCGAACATCAAAAGTCAGGTGGCCTAGCCCAAGATATAGAGATTCCTACTTTGAAGTGAGAAGAAATCAACAAAAATTTTGTGATTGGATTGCCTAAGCCTAAGAGGCATTGTGATTCTATATGGGTTTTTGTTGATAGAATGACAAAATCGGCTCACCTCTTACTGGTTAAAATAACATATGGTACTGAAACTTATGCTAGACTATACATTCATGAGTTTGTGAGATTGCATGATGTCCCATTGTCTATCATTTGGGATCACGGTGCAAATGTTACTTAACTTTTGGAGATCTTTACAAAGAGGCTTGGTACCAAAGTCAATCTTAGCCCAATATTTCACCCATAATAGATGGTCAAGCCGAAAGGACCATTCAAACTCTTGAGTATATGCTTAGGGATTTTGTCTTAGAGTTTAAAGGTAGTTGAGATGAGCATCTTCAACATATCAAGTTTTCTTATATCAATAGTTATCACTGTAGCATCAGAATGGCTCCCTTTGAAGCTCTATATGGTAGACGTAGTAGATCCACGGTTAGATAGTTTAAAATGAGAGAAATGGCCTTGATTAGTCCAGATTTTGTTATGGAAGACTTGTAGAAGGTAAGATTAGTAATGGAAATATTGAAGATAGCTCAAAGTATGCAAAAGTCCTACTCTGAAATGAGGAGAAGGGATGTTGAGTTTTGTGTAGATGATTGGGTGTATTTGAAGTTCTCACCCATCAAGGGTGTTGTCCAATTTTGCATGAAGGACAAATTGAACCTAAGGCCCAGTGCCCCAACTTGGGTTATTGTTGATAAGATGACAAAGTTGGCTAACTTCCTACCAGTTACGACAACTTATGTTGCCGAAGATTATGCCAAGTTGTACATTCATGAGTTGGTTAGATTGCATGGTCTACTGGCTAACATTTCGAATCATAGTTCTCAATTTACTTCACAATTTTAGAGGTCCTTGCAAAATGGCCTTGGTACTAAAGTCAAGCTTCGCATCGTATTTCAGCCATAAACGGATGGTCAAACCGAGAGAATCATTCAAACTATTGAGGACATGCTTAGTGATTGTGTCTTAGAGTTTAGAGATTGTTGGGATGAAAGTCGTCTACTTACTGAGTTTAGTTATAACAATAGCTACCACTTTAGCATTGGAATGGCTCTCTTTGAAGCTCTATATGGGAGGTGTTTTATATCTCCAGTTGGGTGGTTTGAAGTGGGGGAGATGGATTCATGGGTTGGCACTTGGTTATGGAAGCTTTAGAGAAGGTACGAATGGTAAGGGAAAGGTCGAAGATGGTTCAAAGTTAGCAAAAGTCTAATGCAGACACTAGGAGGAGAGACTTTGAATTTAAAGTTGATAATTTGGTGTATTTGAAGGTTTCACCAATGAAGGGTGTAGTCCGATTTGGCAAGAAAGGCAAGTTAAGACCTAGGTATGTAGGGTCTTATCGGATCTTCAGGCATGTCGTTAAAGAGGCATACAAGTTAGAGTTGCCCATGGAGATGAGCATAATTCATCTGAGTTTCCATGTCTCTATGTTGAGGAAGAGTATAAGAGATCCTAATTCCATTGTGCCCTTAAAGGTGGTGAATGTTGAAGAGAATCTAACTTATTAGGGTTCAGGTGGAAATCTTCGATAGGCAAGTGAAAAGATTGAGAAATAAAGATGTTGCATCCGTTAAAGTCCTACGGAGGAACCAACAAGTGAAAAATGCAACTTTGGAAGCCAAAGTCGATATGAAGAAGCGATGCCCCTATCTTTTCCATCAAAATCAAGGCTAAGATACTAAATTGTTTTCATATTTGAGAACCTCCCATTCCTGCATGTCATTTGCATTTCATCTATGCATAAGTATGTGATTTTGAAGTACTAAAAATTATGTTTGTAGCATGGTTTGAAATTTTTCATGATCAAATGTTGCATTTTGCATATGATGCATGTATTCCACTTTGTAGAGCCTATGTTGGGGAAGAATGTTCCTAATGGGGAGATATTGTAAGGCCCCATGTGTTGGAGGGTGTAAAAGTGACTACGAAATGAAATGTGACAATTTTCTAAGTACTAGTGGGTTTAATGGAAGGGCCTGCGAGACATAAGTAGTCCTACGGGCTATAAACAATGCTCGTGGAGTGATGTCAAGGCTTGGTGGAAATATTGATTTCTGAAGTTGGCAGTATGATTTAGCAAATGGTCCATACATTGACTTATGAGTTGTAAGACCTATCGTAAGTTGAAGATCAGAGAAAGTTTCTGAGGGTTCAAAATGTTATCAAACAAAACCCCTTTCCTAAGGGCCGCAAACTGGACCACGGCCCGTAGTCAGGGTCTTGTGTTCCTGTCCAGCAGAATTTTATGAAGGGAAAAGTTGACCTTTGCCATTATTTAATGCCTAACTAAGTCATTTAACCGTCAAATGATCCCTTTTCAGCCATATAAAACCCTAATTCACTCTAGTCCACTTCATTCTAAAAATTTCCCGAAGTCCCACTTCTCCAAAACACTCTCAAGTTCTTTGAGCTCTCAATACAAGAGGCCAAGCTAGGGTTTTGATTTTTCTCACCGCCAACTCAGATTTTCATCCATTAAAATACTACGGTATGTGGGTTTTGATTTATGGGGACCTTCCCTCCACAAAGCTCAACCATTCCCCCTCTTCATTAATTAATCAATTTATAGTAATATGTGATGATTTTATGAACTCTTTTTTATGATGACATTATTGTCACGACCCAAGCCTAAGGCCTAGACGTGACACAGCGAATGGGGAACCCAAAGGAACTCCAATCAAGCCTCTTAGCTTGTTATTATACATCATTGGTCGCGGAAGCATGCAAAAGACATAGAGTAAACAACAAAGGGCAAAGGTCTAAGGGATAGCTTGCCAAAACCTCAACATTAAGAGACAAGGAATCACAGTGAATATCATAATTACACAACTTGTCTAACAACACCTCTAAATACATAGCAGAGCGGGGGCCAAGAAAAAGCTACTGGGCTCTCCCTCATAGTGTAATAGAACATAAGAAAGTGTATCAATACATATATAGTGGTAACATAGACTAAGGTCCCCAAAATGGAGGACTCACCAACAAGCTTGGAATAGCACCGTCTAGCCACACGGAGGAGGAGGATGATAACCTTCAGCACCGGTTCCTACATGGTGATATCATGTAGGCAGAGTATGCATTAGTACATTTGAATGTACTCAGTATGTGGGGTGCAATGCAACAATAGATATACATCATACTCAAAATACATATATTAGACATAGGCATAGTACAACAATATGGCATGTATGATCTATGTGTAAGTAAAACATGATTTAAGTAACTCATGCTCATATAAGGTATCATATGTGAAGAATAGACCATGCTAGATTTCGAAGGTATGAACTCCTTGAGGTTAGTGATGATGTCGCCCCATCACTTAGGTGGTGAAGTACTAACCCTTCACTCGGTTGGTGATAATGTCGCCCCATCACCTAGGTGGAGAAGTACTAAACCTTCCCTCAATTAGTGATAATGCTGCCCCATCACCTAGGTGCACAAGTAATAACCCTTCCCTCAGTTGATGAATATTAACCCCCATCTCGGTTGGTGATGATGCCACCCCATCACTAGGTGGAGAAGTACTAACCCTTCCCTTGGTTATTGGGGTTCTTAGACCCCCGTATTGGGCATGGTCTAATACAACACTTTATATAGAATTCATCATGAATATAAGCTCATATCATCATCATAACATCAATCATATCATATCTCCTTCTTTGGACCTTCATTTCCTCAAGAAACCATAACCGGACATTTTATCAAACACCTTGGGGCTGTGTAATGGGGGTAAAAGATCATGCAATTTAGAGATGAAATCATGCAAGAAAATCTGTAGTAAAACCACCAATTAACACCATGCAACACCCTAAGACATACACATCAAAACCCGTCATCAAATCCAACATTAGATCCAAGATTTGAAGCTCAAAACATGCTAAAACAACCATACTTTCATGAACTAAAATC
>JAPFFP010088477.1:0-21272 GCA_026153255.1 Solanum medicagineum
GGGAGGAGGATTGCCTAAGCCTTATAAGGAGTCCACCCATCTCATTAACCACCAATGTGGGACTTTTTGTCTCAACAATACGTAAACAAAAGTTCCTGTTATTGGCTTAGCTATGATAGTATGGTGAACTCTTGTAACCTTTACAGACATGGGGGATAAGCAGAATAATTTTCTAGCAAGATAATGAAGGTCATTCACATTGAATTAATTTTTCGCCAGAAGAGTGTTTATTTTGGGTCAAAGCAACATGGACTTTTGCAAATTAACGAATTTGTTTCTTAATTTCCATGGAAAGATAAAGGGTAAAGTTAACGAATAACTTTTGAAAGGATTACAACTCATTGTTGCATATTAAGAGTTCTCTTTTATCTAAACTATATTTTTGGTGTAAACAAGAATTTGCAACTTGTATAAATATTGGTTGGACTTTAGGAAGCTTAATATTTACTTGTATTGTGTAAATATTTGTACTAGGCAACACCAACTTTGTGAATATTAATAAATACTTTATTTTAACCCAGAAAAGGAGAAAAATGATCATCGATATTGTACTGCATGACTTGTAATACATGTAAGTTTGATGAGTTGATCCATGCAAAATGACTCTTTTTCTCCCACAAAAATGAACACATTGTTGAAGGTTCTTTATTTATAAAGCAAGTTAAAAAGGCCCTTTGCTTTCTAACATTAGTTGCAACATTCTGTGTTAAAAGGGACTTAAAACAGACATACGTGATAGGAGGTTGTCTCAGAAAACCTACAATTTCTTGGAATCCCTTGTAGATTTAGCAAAAATTAGAACAAAGTAGAAGGAAAATATCCATATAGGTGATGTCAACTACTGTTAGTTTATATGCGGTGTTTGACTATGGCACAAATTTTAAGAAAGAAAGAAAAGACTTGTACAACTTAAGGATTTAAACATGCGACGACATTTATGTGGTTTTGAGAACATTTCATTCAGGTAAACAGGAATTTTAAAGTTAAAAAGTTTACAATTACGAAAAAATGTCAATTCTTCTTGGAACATACTAAAAAGGAAAGAGTATTATATAAAATGGAAGAAAGGGAGTAGTTAAGACTTAAGGTTAAGGCTTAGTCATATTGGTATGCTGATTTAGGTACTTTGATTGATGGAGTCTTATAATTTTGTAAGGGAGTACAAGTATAAAGAACTTCTAGTGTTCCAAAACCAAAATTATTGGATATTGGACTGTAATGGGTCGAAAGGAACGCCATTTATATGAGGATTCATATAGCTGACACTAACTTGGGACTGAGTTAGTAGGTTTTTCCTTTTAACAGTGCTATCAAGCTCCCTTGGCTGCCTTTTAAGGTAGCATGGTGTAGAATTTGGACAGTAGAAAGTTTTGAGCTCAGTTTAGATCTTTTGAAACTGATTGTTGCTCCAAGTAGTCCTTGTTGATTTGTGACAGCTCCAGAATCTTCTGCTTCTCATTTTGAGAAGGGTAACTTTGTATTTATCAATACCAAGAATGTACTGGCTGTGAGATGTATCTTCTGCTTCTTTCAGGAAATGATCATTCATTCCAGCAATTTACTGGTGGTTAAAGCTACACGGAATGACATTAGTGATGTCATTTTTGTCAAATCTTGTATAGCATGCAGTGAAGTTACAATACCATCTATCCCATCTCGTCTGAAACAGTTAAACCTCTACTTGGAAACTGCAGAGGTAATGTTAGTTCTTTCTTTATTCTTATTTTGCACTGCTGTTAATTCAGATGAATCTTTTCTTTCTTTGATCTCTTAGGTTGCATTGATGGCTGGTTTAGTTTCTCACTCAGATGGACTTGTAGATTCAGTGTTGAGGTGCTTGCATAATGTTGATTTATTGGAAGGTTTGTCTATGAATTATTCTCCAGATGACTCGGTGCATATTGGTGGTGTATATAAGTAGTAGACTGGAAGTTGTAGATTTGTACTGCACAAGATTAAATCGAGTTGGCTGATTTCTTTCAAGACGTTCTCTCTTCCTCTCCGTATCCTGTAAATGTATCACTTACAGTAACTTTTTGAAACCGATTTTGGAGTAAAGTTCCTGTCGAGTCTGAGGAAGTTTATATCACAATTGCCTGGAATATCCAGTATGATACATATAATAGGTGACTAAGTAATTAATAGGCAACTGAAAAAATAAAATAGCTTGTCGACTATGAATATGCAAAGGCCCTCTCGACAATTGGAAAATAAAATAGCCTTGTCGGCGATTAATATGCAATGGCCCTCTCGGCAACTGAAAATAAAATAGCCTTGTCAGTGATGAATACGCAATGGCCCTCTCGGCAACTGGAAAATAAAATGGCTTTGTCGGCGATGAATACGTAATGGCCCTCTCAGCAACTGAAAAATAAAATGGCCTTGTCAGCGATGAATATGCAATGGCCCTCTCAATAACTGAAAAATAAAATGGCCTTGTGGGCGATGACTATGCAATGGCCCTCTCGGCAATTGGAAAATAAAATAGCCTTGTCGGCGATGAATATGCAATGGCCCTCTTGGCAACTGAAAAATAAGATGGCCTTGTCAACGAAGAATATGCAATAACCCTCTCGGCAACTGGAAAATAAAATGACCTTGTCGGCGATGAATATGCAATGGCCCTCTCATCAACTGGAAAATAAAATAGCTTTGTCGGCGATGAATATGCAATGGCCCACTCGACAACTAAAAAATAAAATAGCCTTTCAGCAAAATGACTCTCTGTGATGCATGATAAAATGACTCTCCTCGATGCATGATAAAATGACTCTCCGGGATGCATGATAAAATGAACTCTTCGCGATACATGATAAGATGACTCTCTGCGATGCATGATAAGATGACTCTTCGCGATGCATGATAAGATGACTCTCCGCGATGCATGATAAAATGACTCTCCGCGATGCATGATAAAATGATCCTTTCAGCAACTTGAAAGTAAAATGACTCTCCGGGAGCCACTGGAATATAAAATGGCGCTCTGGGCGCGACTGAAAAATAAAGTGGCGCTCTGGGATGCATGAGGTGCGATAAATTGCTGGGAATTTGAATTAGATGGAACCATTTATGCCCTAGCTATTATCTTGTAGATTAGACTTGCAAAAATTTCCCTGCATCCCAGAAATTCCTTAGTTTCAAAGTGAATTGATCTGTGTTGATTCTTCAGTTGTCAGCTCCACGTCTTGTCCTCCAATGAACTGCTTTGATCCCCCACCTCTTGGTAGACAGAAGGTAGAAAATATATATTTTGACGAAATATTCAACATGTTAGAAACAACAAATTTAGAAAAGGTTTTTGAGAAAAAATCACTGTCAATTATCATGTTACGTAAAGCTTAGATGAACATGTTCGACTTTTGACATAGATTCCTTGATGTGTCGCGGTTGTCTTTGAATCCCTAATTAGGCTGAGGATCCTTAAGACGGCTTTCAGATTTGTAACGATGCTTAGCAAAATTTTAAGGGAACCCTCAAAATTTTTGTCCCAGTTTAGATGTTGTCAGGGATTGACAGCTTATCAGAAACGTCTTGAGAATTTTTGAGATCTTTCTCAAAAATTCTGCCCCAGTTGAAGTTTTAGCATGCTCTAAACTTCGATTTGCTGAAGAGGGACCTCTTTGTTTAGAATTTTTGAGTTCCTCTCAAAAATTCTATCCCAGTTTTCTTTATGAGTGTATGACCGAGTTGTTAAGGCACCTATGTATCCCGTTGGGGCAGGAATTAGGTCAAACGTAGTTCCCCTCTCGGGAGGTAGAGGGAGATACAAATTTTGAATAATAAAATGACTGAGGCCGACATAGGCCCCTTACGTATCTCATTCTTGAGAATTCAGGTCAAACGTAGTTCCAAAGTAAAAAAGAATGATAAAGGCGATAAGGGGATGATCGAGGCTAACATAGGCTTCCTACGTATCTCATTCTTGAGAATTTAGGTCAAACATAGTTCATTACAAAGGAGGATAATTCGATAACAAACATAGAAATGATTACAAGCCAATCATGCAATTACAGGAAAAGAGATAAAATAAAACTTTGTATCTCCAGACATAGTGCCTCTTGATAGCATATTAGTTGATCGTCAAGTTGTGGTGAGCGATGTGTGTGCTAAATCCTGATATATTGTCGCATGACCAGGTGAATACGTTAACGTACTCTTCGACAAGCTGATGAGTTTTTCCTTCAAGTCTCTATCAAATGAATACTGATTACGACTTCTTAGGTGTTTTTGTTTTCTCAGATCTCCAATTTTAAGCTTGAGTTGTTTCAATTTTGACAAATGGTTTAGACGTCATGGCCTCTTTATCATACTCTTCGAACACTTCATCAATATTCACCTCATTTTTGTTCATTTAGCTTGTGACATGACATAATGGCATTTTTTTAAACTAAAATCATAAACAATTTTTTGTTTAGATAGAAAAATTGAAATAAGCAAAGTTTCGTTAATAAAAGGAACTTTCAACTGAAAAGAAAGAAAGAAAGAGAAATTTTGGCACAGCCATAGGGCAATTTTCCTTTTTCAAAATATGACGAGAAAATTAAAGTATAATGAAGTAAAATGATTAGAAAAGGTGGGCCTCGAGCCTCTTTGGGCTACCACCAATTTTGGAAGTAATATAAAAGACTCCTTTATCTATCAAGATGAGCAAAGAATCAGAAGTAGAGTGGATGTCTAATTAATCATTTGCTCTCTCGACTCGGTGTCTTGTCTCGCCTAGTGTCTCGGTAAGCGCAGCACCATCTCCTTTGAATGTCCAATCATTTTACTCAGCACTGATCAATTTTAAATACCTGTCGAATGAAAAATAACTCAAAAGATAACTGCGTTAGTCCTTATTCGTACTAAATAATGTAAAATATCACACAGAAGAATAAACACATAATAGTTGCATTGTTTGAAGACATACTAACTCATGAAGATAGGAAAATGACTAAAGTAGGCGAAATGTTGCCCATTTAAGTTCAACATTTGTGAATCAAGGAGATGTTTTGACAGTATCTCCTCACATTTTTTGAAATTGATGATTTCTTTATAAGGAAGGATGATGGAGGAAAAATAATTTTTTCTAAAATGAGGGGTCGAGCCTTGAGAGGCTGCCTACGTATCTCACGAAGGAGAAATCAGGCCCTACGTAGTTCGGCAAGCTTGAATATTTTCCGAATTGAAATGAAAAATTTGTCTCTTGTCAAATGAAAGAGTAAAATTTTAGAATTTTGAGAGTAGGGTTCGATTTTGTTGAGAAACTTGAGACTCAGAGAGTATTTGGACGAACTTCTGATAGTGACTTGATTTATATGCTTAGGGGATTCTAGAAACCTTCAAAAAGAAGTGGACTAGAAGTCTTCAAACAGTGCAAAATAACCACACAAATAGTTATAAAATATATCACATAAACAAATATTGCGCGTCCTAAGTAGATATGTGACCCTTTTGCGCCTAAGGTAGGCCTAACGATTTGAAGGATGTATACGCAATTTTAAATGTTCCAATGCTCCAAAAATATTTATACAGGCCTTATGAATAAACTTAATGGGGATACATAATATGGGAAATGGATACAAAAATTAGTCCCACGCAGGGGTATAGTCCTAAAATAAACCTTCGTGGAAGATTTCTTCTTCTTGGACTTCTCGTCAACTTTGAACGTATTTGAATGTAATGCCTTGTAAACAACCTTCTTTTGATTAAAATGTGCTATTAAAATGAACTCTCGACCCTGAGGGACAAAAGTTCGTCAAACAATATATACATCCTTCAAATGTAAACACATAAGCATGATCATCCATTTGGGTCGGGGGCCACTTTGGACTCAAGGTAGACTTTCTAATGGGCCTAACATGCCTTACATGCTGGGTCGTCTTAGGCCAATGCTTAGAAGTAGGGATTTGGCTTTGCTCTATCCTAGGTGTGTAAGAGTGAGTTTTGAATGGACCAGGAACCCAGGCAGACAACCTGGGCTGGAAATTATGACAACCATTGGACGCATTACGAACCAATAAATTGCCACTTATTCTGAAAAGGGTTATAGTTGGAAATCTGACTGCGGGTTCACAAAATCATCCTCCCAAATACATAAAAATAATAGAAAGTGTCATGAAATGCAAATGACAATTTGATATCGAATTTAAACAAAATAAAGCAAGTAGAAAATATAATTAAACAAATCGAATAGTTAGTCAAACCTAATCTAATGGTTAGAACCTAATTGAAAGTCCCCAGTGGAGTTGCCATTTCTGTTAATTCGAAAAATGACTTTAATTTTGATTTCGAAAAAATTTAAAACTTAATTAATTTAAGTATAAACCAAATTCCTGAAAATTGAAACAAGAGTCGCCACCTAAGTTTAAGGATAATTAGGAAACCCATAAACATTTTAAAAGACCTAATAGAAAAATCTTTTAAAATATACCAAAGGAAGGGTTCGGGTTCAATTTCCACTTTGAGAAGAACTTAATCACTCAAAATAGCCGCTAACATGCAGTTGGCCGATGATTAGAAAATTGACTAACTTTTAAAGATTTTGATCGACTTTAAAATATTGACTAGTTTTAAAAATTGACTAATTGTGAAAGAATTGGCTAAATTTGAAAGAATTTGACTAAATTTGAAAGGATAGACTAAATTTTAAAGAATGTTGACTAAATTTGAAAGACTTGACTAAACTTGAAAAATGACTAAATTTGAAAGGCTTGACTAAATTTGAAAAATGATTAAATTTAAAAGACTTGACTAAATTTGAAACAAAAATACTAATTTTGAAAGAATGGTCTAATTTTGCAAAAAATTGGCTAAATTTAAAAATTAACACACACTCCAAACCAAAATTAAATTGTACGAATAATTTCAACACTTAAGAAAATCATTGATAACGAAAATTAATGTAAATAGAGGAAATGTTGTGGAAACAGTCAGATTAACAAATAATAATACAAATAATATTAGAGTTAGTATCAAATAATAACAAATATTATAAATAAAATAGTGAAATAAGGAAATATAGAGGGAATGAAAATTGGGCTTGGCAGGCCCAAACTCCAATCTCCCAATTTATAAAATGAACTGGGCCTACTCACCCCTGCTGCCCATCTACTGCTGCTCCTGCTAATGGGCTCGTGGCCCATGTTTCCTATGATATACACTTAGTGTATACTGGTGTATATCAATGTATATATGCTGATTTTATGCCCCCATGACAACTTCTTTTTCCTGTGACTCGATAGGGCTGATTCGAAGGCAAAAGTTGAGTTTTTTTTCCAACTCGAAATGCAAGGAAAGAGTCCTATTGGGGAGCAAGAAATGGGATTTCAACAAGCTGAGAGAGAGCTTTCACCACCAAAAGGAAGTTTGCCTATTCGCCATTGACTCCAAAATTAGAATTGTCAACCTCAAATCTCTTCGAAATTGACCCAACTTTCTGAAACCAATGCTTACAAGATTTCGTCGTGTATTTTTGGGACCCAGAGTGATTGTGAAAATGGATTGAGAGTTTTGTAGGGTTTTCCAATTATTCACCGGCTTTAGGAATCAATTGAGTTTTTGCTGGGGTTTTGGATTATCGATAGCTGCCTCAGAAATGACGAAGAAGAGGGATTTTATAGGAGACGATTAGGGTTCGAAAATGGGGGGAAATCAGATGGGTAAATTGGGGATTTTGGGGACAAATTTTGGGGTTTTTCAATTCAAATTCTTCAAGGAGGATAAGGATAACTTGAATCCTCAATGAATTTGACGATTCGACTATCAATCTGTGAGGGAAAGTATACAGTTGAGACACATGGAAATGCTCTCCAATGACTTCGTACTGAGAGCAACAAGGATGAGCCACGGAAGGTACGAATTGGGGGAGGGAACCGTTGAGGGATTTAAATTCTTGGGTTTGGTCTTCTGGTTTGCGTCTGGTTTGAGAAAGAAGAAGGGAAAGGGAGAGTGTGGGTATACATTGAGGGAAATGAGGAGAAAAAGGAAAGATTGGAGGCATGTGGCCCCCACGCACGGAATATATAATTTTATATGTATATGATATGCAAAAATGCTAAAATAAAGGGGACAATTTGGCCGGGTTTGGGATTAAAATTAGGTTGGGTTGACTTGATTTGGGCCAGAATTTTGGTCCAAGATGAATGAAAATGGGTTCAAGGTGGGGATTTAAAATTGACTAATTCGATTGCAATTTTAGCCAATTAAAAGTAATCAAATTGAATTCAATTGACTAATTTGACTACACGATGAATTATACAAATTAATTAAAGAGATTTTAATATCATCAACCTGAAATAATAAAGAATAACAACTCCTAAAATAAAAAGAAAATTTATTTGAGAAAATATTTTTTTTGCATTTTTGAAAGCTAATTATTTCAAATTGTTAAAATTAAAAGCTCGATGATTGATTTATACCGTGGAGGATAAAAATTGGATGTCAACACTTGGAATCCAAGGTAGACTACCCCTTGGAATTGATTGAAGAATCAACCCCTAAATTGGTTGACGGCCTGACCACCCCCGTCCTAAGTGATTGAGGAATCAACCACCCAATTGGTTGACAGCATGACCACCCTCCATCCCAATTGATTGAGGAATCAACCCCCCATTATACCACACCCCCCATCAAGATGGTTGAGGATATTTACCCCTCATCAACTAGGTATGGTCAACTCAAAACACTCTAAGTACTTTTTATGGAAACAACTCATATAAACATTCCTTTCATCATTATAAAGTCATTCAAGTCATAGGTCATACAATAGATAATCAATAGCTCAAGAATCCAAAATCGGACATTTTATCAAACACTTGACGGGTGTGTAGTACTACTATAAAACCATGCAATTCAATAGTGAAATCATGCAAGAAAACTTTAAGTAAATCAACCCACCAACACCTGGTAATATCCTCATGCAATATACATTGAAACCTTTCATCAAACCTCAAAGTAAATCATATATTCATAGCCCAAAACATGCTTAAACAGTCACACTTTAATGAAACCCCAACATAGTTCATAGTCAAATTCATAATAAGACCCATAAGTAAATCAACTTAGAAATATACAATTTATGTAAAAAGGAAGGTTGGGCACCGTGGGTGAAAGGACTCAATGGTTGAAACCCACATACCTCAACTTTGGAGAATTCCTTGATAAAGATTGAGATGACAACTTGAAGCTTGAGTGAATTTTTTAAGATCCGAAATGAGATTTGGCACTTGAATTTTGAGTGAAATATTTGTCTAAGTGTTTGAGAGAGTATTGGGGAATGTCTTGAATGATATGAGGTTAAAAAATGACTAAGTATAGGTCCTTTTACGCATAGGAAGGCTTAGGACCAAGACCCCAAAGCCTTAGGCCGAGATAAGAAAAAACTGGCAACAAAATACACTACTCCGCAATAGGTCCGTGTCACGGAGCAGCCGCGGACTGCTACTGGAATTACAAAATTGGTGAAATTCATTTTTTGCTATGGGTCTTCTAAAATTCATGTTATACCCATATTCCACTCTATTTTACCTCCTAAACAAGAATATGAAGTCAGACTTTTGATATCACGCACGGATTTTAAGATTATGGGCATTTCCGGGACACATTTTCGGGCACTTTTCGGGGTCATTTCAATATCTCCCCCTTGGGAACATTCATACTCAAATGTCAAAGAAATGTATATAAAAGAAGTAAGCAAGATAATTTCAACCCACACAAGAATGCAATAATACACTTAAACATCATTTCAAAAATCTCAACATAAGTGGCAAAATCACCATGAACTTATCAATTTAAACATGGATGCATGCAACTGACATGAGGGCTGAAACTTAAGACTTGAAATCACATAGGGGACTTAGATTAGTACTTTAGGCTTGATAGAATGGAAGAGATAGAGTAAACACTTTTGCATATATGCCTCGGCTTCCTAGGCAGCATACTCAACTTGTTGATTTATCCAAAGAACCTTGACGGAAGCAACATCCTTGTTCCTCAACCTCCTCCCATGTCTATCCAAAAATTCTAATCGAACCTCTTCATAAGTTAAATTGTCTTCAACAACACCAACAACAAGAGACACAATAGTGCTAGGGCCACCCACACACTTCCTCAATATAGACACATGGAAGACCGGATGGACCAAGCCAATACCACTAGGCAACTCCAACGCATAGGCCACCTTACCAATCTTCCTCAACACCCTATAAGGACCCACGAATCTTGGACCCAATTTACCATTCTTACCAAAATGAACCACACCCTTCATGGGTGAAACCTTCAAATAGACCCAATCACCAACTCTAAATTCAAGATCCCTTCTCCTCACATCGGTATAGGACTTTTGATGACTTTGGGCTGTTTTCAACCTTTCCCTAGTCAGCCTTACCTTGTCCATAGCCTCCATGACTAGATCCTGTCCCAACAGAGCCATTTCCCCACCACAAACTATCCAATCGAGGACCTAAAACGTCTACCATCGATAGCTTCAGAAGGAGCCATACAATGCTAGAATAATAGCTATTATTGTAAGCAAATTCAATCAATGGAAGGTGATCATTCCAACTACCCTTAAACTCCAAAACAAAAGCTCTAAGTATATCCTCAGGAGTTTGGATAGTTCTTTCGGCTTGGCATCCGTTTGAGGATGAATGGTCGTACTAAGCTTGACTTTGGTGCCAACACCTCTTTGGAAGGACCTCCAAAAGTGAGAAGTGAATTGAGCACCATGGTCCGATTGAAAGACGAGGGCACCCTATGCAATCTAACCAATTCAGGAATGTACAACTTAGCATAATCTTCGGCACCACATATAGTCTTAACTGGTAGGAAATGAGCCGACTTCATCATTCTACCGACCACAACTCAAATAGAATCAAAACCCTTTCTAATCTTAGGAAACCCACCACAAAATCCATGTTGATTCCCTCCCACTTCCAAGTAGGAATCTCTATATCTTGGGTTAGGCCACCTGGCCTTTGGCAACCAGATACAAATTCAGCAATGTATTTCTTCATACCTCCCCACCCAAACACATCCCCTAAATCTCTATGCTTGTTTGTAGAACTGAGGTGAATAGAATAGGAAGAATTTTGAGCCTCATAAGAATCTTCTCTCTCAAGACATTAACACTAGGCACACATAACCTACCTTGGTACCTAAGGGCACCATCTCCCCTTTGGGAGAAAATCTCCACCTTGCCATCTCTCACCAAGGCCTTCAATTCTAACAAGAAGGGGTCAAGATCTTGCTTTGTTTTTACTTCATCAACCAAGGAAGATCTTGAACCATCAACAAACACCATACCACCATCATCAACCTGTTCCAACCTAACCCCCAATCTAGCAAACTGATGAACCTCTCTAGCCACCTCTTTGCCCCCTATCATCAATATGAGCAAGGCTACCCATAGACAACCTACTCAAAGCATCGGCCACAACACTAGCCTTACCGGGGTGATAATGCATACTCATATCATAATCCTTAAGGAGTTCTAACCATCTTCTTTGTCTCGAGTTGAGGTCTTTTTGAGTGAACAAATATTGGAGACTCTTATGATCGATAAACACATTCACATGCACCCCATACTCTTATGATTGGTCACTCAACATTTCCTCAACCTAGATACATAGAAGACCAAATGAACAATATCCATTCCACTAGGGAACTCCAACTCATAGGCCACCTTACTAGTCCTCCTCAACACCCTATAAGGACCCACAATCTTGGACTCAATGTACCCTTTTTACCAAAACGAATCACACCCTTCATGGGTGCTACCTTCAAATAGACCCAATCATCCACCTTAAATGCAAGATCCCTTTTCCTCACATCGGCATAGGACTTTTGTCTACTTAGAGCTATTTTCAACCACTCATTTATCAACTTTATCTAAGGTCCCCCATAATCAAGTCCGAACCCAACAAAGCCATCTCTCCCACTCCAAACCATTCAAGTGGTGATCTACAATGTCTACCATAAAGAGACTCATCTAAATTCAACCTTTTCAAGTTATCTACATTAGGCACACACAATCTAACTTGATACCTAAGGGCACCATCTTCCTCTTAAGAGAAAACCTCCACATTACTATCTCTCACCAAGGCCTTCAACTATAACAAGGCGGGGTCAAGATCTTGCTTTGCCTTTACCTGTTCAACGAATGAAGATTTAGAACCATCAACCACCAGTATATCACCATTGTCAACCTCATCTAACCTAACCCCCAATCTAGCCAACTGATGAAACACTCCAGCCACCTCCTTGCCACCATCAGCAACATGAGCTAGGCTACCCATTGACACCCTACTCAAAGCATCGGCCACAACATTAGCCTTGCTGGAATGATAATGCACACTCATATAATCCTTCTTCATCTCAAGTTAAGATCTTTTGAGTGAACACATATTGGAGACTCTTATGATCGGTAAACACATGAACATGCATCCCATACAAATAGTGACGGCAAATCTTCAAAGCAAATACCATGGCGGCCAATTCAAGGTTATAGGTAGGATAGTTCTTTTCATGCGATTTAAGTTGTCTCGAAGCATAAGCCATCACCTTACCATTTTGCATCAAAACACAACTTAAACCAACCCTTGAGGCATCACAATACACAACAACACCTTCCAACCCTTCCAGTAGAGACAAGATAGGAGGGACACAAGCTTATCCTTCAAGGTTTGGAAACTCTTCTCACACTCATCAGTCCATACGAATTTAGCCTTCTTTTTTGGGCCAACTTAGTCATTAGGAGAAGCAATAGAAGAGAATCCATTCACAAACTTTCGGTAATAACTCGCTAAGACCAAGAAGCTTCTAATATCCGATGGAGTCAAAGGTCTAGGCCAATTCCTAATCACTTCCGTCTTTTTAAGACCTACCTTAATACCATCCCCTCACACCGCATGACCTAGAAAGGCAATCTATTTCAACCAAAACTCACATTTCTCATTTTTAGTATACAACTTCTCTTCCCTGAATCTTTGTAGCACCACTCTCAAGTGACTCACATGCCCCTTCTCACAATGGGAATAGATCAAAATATCATTAATGAGGACCACCACAAACAATTCAATGTAGGGTTTAAAGCCCCTATTCATAAGATCCATAAAGTTAGCCGGTGCATTGGTAAACCCAAAAGACATCAACACAAACTCATAATGCCGATACGTAGTTCGAAAGGCCATTTTGGGAATGTCACACTCCCTCATTCTCACTTGATGATATCCGCACCGAAGGTCAATCTTAGAGAAGTGAATAGCCCCTTGAAGTTGGTCAAAGAGATCATCAATCCTTGGTAAAAGGTACTTATTCATGATGGTGACTCTATTAAGTGCTGGTAATCATTGAAATGACCCTAAAAAGTTCCTGAAAATGTGCCTCGGAAGTGCCCAAAATCATAAATTCCATATATCTAAAAATTCATGCATGATATCAAAACGCCGACTTCATATTTGAGATTAGAGGGAAAAATTGAGTGGGGGATGGGTCTAACCCCAATTTTAAAGAAACCGTATTGAAAATTGAAGTTCCCAAAATGCATTTTTTTAGACAGGTTTTTGCGTCCCTAGCGTGACGCAGCCAGGGCGTGCCTCTATGTTTATTTTGCCCAGTTTTGTTGTCTTAGTCCAAGGCCTTTGGGTCTTGGATCTAATTTTTTCCATACATAAAAGCACCTATA
This sequence comes from Solanum medicagineum, assembly GCA_026153255.1. Taxonomy (NCBI): domain Eukaryota; kingdom Viridiplantae; phylum Streptophyta; class Magnoliopsida; order Solanales; family Solanaceae; genus Solanum; species Solanum medicagineum. The sequence goes on from JAPFFP010088477.1 coordinate 13,664, forward strand.
CATAGCCATATTTCTTTACCATATCATACAAGACATTCCCCAATAATCTATCAAATACTTAGACAAATATTTCACTCAAAAAATCAAGGGTTCTAAACTCATTTCTGGATTCAAGAAATTCAATCAAGCTTCAGGTTCACATCTCAATCTTCATCAAGGAATTCTCCATATTTGAGGTATTTGGGTTCAATCATCGGGTCCTTTCACCAATAGTACCCAAGCTTCTTTATTACAAAAATTACATGTTTGTAAGTTGACTTACTTATGGGTCTTCTTATTATGAATTTGACTATGAACTATATTGGGGTTTTGTAAAAATGTGACCGTTTAAGCATGTTTTGAGCTATGAATCTACGATCTACTTTGAGATTTCATAAGGGTTTTCAATGTATGTTGCAAGGTGGTTTTCCCAAGTGTTGGTGGGTTGATTTACTTCAAGTTCTCTTACATGGTTTCATCCTTGAATTGCATGAATTTACACTAACATTACACTCCCACCAAGTGTTTGATAAAATATCTGGTTTAGGGTTCTTGAGCTATTGATGACCCATTGCATAACTTATGACTTGAATGACTTTATGATGATGAAAGGAAGGAATATATGTGTTGAATTCATGAAAAGTATCCATTGTGTTGCAAGTGATAATACCATAGATTGGGGGGGTATATACCTCATCCACCTTGTCGGATAGTGGCAATCCCGTACTACCATAGATGAGAGGTATATACCTCATCCACCTTGTCAGGTGGTGGCAATCTCTTACTACCATAGATGAGGGCTATATACCTCATCCACCTTGTCGAGTGGTGGCAATTCCATACTACCAAAGATGAGGGGTAGACACCTCATCCACCTTCCAAGCGGGTAGCATGCCTTGGATTCCAAGTACTAAGTTGCTTGGTCTATGATAATGGTCTCTTCCTACTCATGTAATATGTCCTATATAAGCATGGTTTACTTCAAGCATTATTCATGCATGCCATGTTACAAATAAACTAGCTCTTGCTTATGATTATGCATTTTGATTATGTTGCATATCTCTTGTTGCATCGCATCCTACATACTTAGTACATTCAAACGTAGTAATGTATACTCAATGCCTACATGATGTTACCATGTAGGAACCGGAGCTCCTCATGATCATCCTCTTCCTCCCCGTGGCTAGTGCTATCTCCTTAAGCAAGTGTAGTGAGTCCTCAACTTTGGGGATGATATCTCTTGTTCTTATGTTATGTAAAGACTTTCATTGTCTATTTTTATGCTTTTGACTATGAGGGTGAGCCCGGAAAGTTTCCTTGGCCCCCACTCAATTCTAAGTGTAGAGGTGCTGTTGGACAAGTTATGTAATGATGCTATGAGCTTTAACTCTTTTTGACTTTCTTGATGTTTTATGATATGAAAGGCTTCCCCTAGCCCCTTACCCTTGTTTTATGCTCTTGTTGTAGAAGATGTGTAATGATATGTTAAGAGGCTTACTTGGGGTCCCTTCGGGTTCCCCATTCGCGGTGTCATATCTAGGCCCTAGGCTTGGATCATGACAAACTTGGTATCAGAACTTTAGGTTGTTAATGGTCCTCACCATCCAACACACTACTTCGATTAGAGTCTTGTTCGTGGTTGTGTTGTTCACCACAACTATGAGCAAGAGGCTATGAGGCATTTTAGGAAATCTTTCCCTTCTTCATGATCTATGTCATGCTATAGAAGTTAGGTAATGTTTCCCCTCTAATGAATGTTCTTTGCCATTTTTAGATTATGCCTAACACAAGAGGAAGAAGAGCCCGCACTCCCGAAGAATAACCAACTTATGGAGAGCTCCGGGATGCTCTCACTTTGCTAGCTCAAGCCATGGCTAACCAAGTAAATCAAGAGGCCCAAACCCCTTATGCTTCTATTTTGGCATCTCAGGTGAGGGACTTTATGAGGATGAACCCACCGGAGTTAGTTCTATGGGTTTAAAGTGGATGTAAGAATTTGTTGATGAGTTGTACAAAGTGTTGGCCACTATGGGTGTTAGATCGGAAGAGAAGGCAAAGTTGGCGGCTTACCAACTCAAGGGGGTGGCCCAAATATTGTATACTCAATGGAGAGGAGAAGGGGAACAACAATGTGATTCTATAGGAGGAGTTTAAGGAGGTATTTCTCAATCAATTCTTCCCTCTTGAGCTTAAGGAGGCCAAAATGATGTAGTTCATGAATTTGAAGCAAGGATCTATGAGTGTGAGGGAGTATTCCCTCAAGTTCACCAACTCTCTAAATATGTTCCATACTTGGTTGCCAGCCCGTGGTCTAGGATGAACAAATTTTGTGATAGGTGTATCCGAATTGGTTAATGAGGAGTGTACTGTCGCAATGTTGATTAGTAACATGGACTTTTCTTGCCTTATGACCTATGTCGAACAATTGGAGGGGAAAGAAGTGGAGGAAGAGGAGAGGTAATGAGGCCAAGAGGGCCCGTTTTGAGGATAGGTTCCAAAGTCCCAAAGGTGGCCGATTTCATCAAGTCCAAGGGTCCTTATATGCTCTTAATAGAAGGTTTGCCAATGACTACCCAAGGACCCAAGGTGATGTTGGTATGGTGCTTAATGCTATATGTCCGAAATGTGGTAAGGTTCATGATGGCCATGCTTAAGGGATACCAATACTTGTTTTGGTTTTGGAGAAGTAGGCTACAAGCTAATTGAATGCCTATATAACGGGAACAAGGGTAAGTATGTTCATCCACATGGCCAGGGTGTGAATATGGTTCCTTATGGGAGAGGAGGCCAACAAGGTGGTGCACCAAGGCACAATTGGTTTTATGCTCTTCAAGGGAGGCAAGGGGTAGATGAGGTGCCCGATGTCGTCACTGGTATGTTAAAAGTCTTTGATATTGAGGTGTATGCATTGATAGACCAGGGTGCCACTCTTTCTTTTGTTACGCCTTTTGTTGCGAAAAAGTTTCATGTTGAGCCCGAATTGTTATGTGAGTCTTACGAGGCGTCTACTTCCATTAGTGCATCTATTGTTGTTAGAAAGGTCTATTGAAATTGCGCCTTTTGCATCTTGCATAAACTTTTGCCTTGTGATCTTGTTGAGTTGGATATATTGGATTTTGATGTCATTCTTGGGATGGATTGGTTGCATGCATATTATGACTCTATTGTTTTTCTAACCCATAGTGTAAAATTCCAATTCCCAAATGAACCCATCCTTGAGTGGGAGAGTCTATATGGTGGTTAAGGGTAGGTTTATCACCTGCATTAAACCCAAAAGGTTGATCTCTAAGGGGTGTCTCTATCATCTTGTGAGGGTTAGGGATGAAGAGTCTAAAGTCCATCCCATAGAGTCAGTTTTGGTGGTTAATGTGTTCATAGATGTTTTCCCTAGTGAGCTTCCCGATGTTCCTCCCAAGAGAGAAATAGATTTTGTCATAGATCTCCTTCCCAATACTCAACCCATTTCTATCCCCCTTACAGTATGGCCCTGGTGGAGTTAAAGGAGTTGAAGGAGCAATTGAGGGACTTGTTGGAGATGGGTTATATTAGGCCTAGCAAATCACCTTGGGGTGCACCAGTGTTGTTTGTGAAGAAGAAGAAGGATGGTACTCTTAGAATGTGCATTGACTACCGGTAACTTAATAGGGTCACCGTAAAGAATAAGTATCTTCTACCAAGGATTGATGATTTATTTGATCAACTTCAAGAGGCTTGTCACTTCTCTAAGATTGATCTTCGGTCTGGGTATCATCAAGTGAAGGTGAGGGAGTGTGACATTCCCAAGATAGCCTTCCAGACTAGGTATGGGCATTATGAATTTATGGTTAAGTCTTTTGGGTTGACCAATGCACCGACTATCTTCATAGATCTTATGAATAGGGTCTTTAAACCCTACCTTGATTTGTTTGTTGTGGTTTTCATCGATGATATTTTGATATATTCTCATAGTGAGGAGGAGCATGTGAGTCATTTGAGGGTGATATTACAAAGATTGAGGGAAGAGAAGTTGTATGCTAAGTATGAGAAATTGAATTTTGGTTGAAAGAAGTTGTCTTTCTAGGTCATGTGGTGTCGAGGGGTGGTATTAAGGTGGATCCTAAAAGGACGGAAGTGATTAGAAATTGGCCTAAACCTTTGACTCCATCGGACATTAGGAGCTTCTTGGGCTTATCGGGTTACTACCGGAGGTTTGTGAATTGGTTCTCTTCTATTGATTCACCTATGACTAAGTTGACCCAAAAGAAGGACAAATTTTTGTGAACCAATGAGTGTGTAAAGAGTTTCCAAACCTTGAAGGATAAGTGTCTCTCTGCTACTATCTTGTCTCTATCGGAAGGTTTAGAAGGGTTTGCTGTGTATTGTGATGCCTCCCGAATTGGTTTGGTTTGTGTTTTGATGCAAAATGGTAAGGTGATAGCTTATGCTTCTAGAAAACTTAAGGTGCATGAAAAGAATTATCCTATTAATGATCTTGAATTGGTTGCTGTAGTTTTTGCTTTGAAAATTTGGTTTCATTATTTGTATGGGGTGTATGTTGATGTGTACAGATCACAAGAGTCTCCAATATCTGTTTACGCGAAAAGACCTCAACTTGAGACAGAGAAGGTGGTTAGAACTTCTTAAGGATTATGATATGAGCGTGCATTATCACCCCGGTAAGCTAATGTTGTGGCTGATACTTTGAGTAGGGTGTTTATGGGTAGCCTAGCTCATGTTGATGATGGGGGCAAAGAGGTGGCTAGAGAGGTTCATCAGTTGGCTAGATTGGGATTTAGGTTGGAGGAGGTTTATAATGGTGGTATTGTAGTTGTTGATGGCTCTAAATCTTCCTTGGTTGATGAAGTAAAAGCAAAGCAAGATCTTGATCCCTCCTTGTTGGAATTGAAGGCCTTGGTGAGATATAGCTAGGTAGAGGTACTTTCCTAAGGGGGAGATGGTGCCCTTTGGTAGCAAGGTAGGTTGTGTGTGCCTTGTGTGGATGACTTGAGAAAGAGGATTCTTGATGAGGCTCATAATTCTTCTTATTCTGTTCACCTCGATTCCACAAAGATGTATAGAGATTTGAGAGAAGTGTTTTTGTGTCCAGTTGCCATAATTGCCAACAGGTCAAAGTCAAGCATCAAAGCTGGGTGGCCTAACCCAAGATATAGAGGTTCCAACTTGGAAGTGGGAGGAAATTAACATGGATTTTGTGGTTGGGTTGCCAAAGACTAGAAAGCGTTTTGATTCTACTTGGGTTGTGGTTGATAGAATGACAAAGTTGGCTCATTTCCTACTGGTTAAGACTACATATGGTGCCGAAGTTTATGCTAAGTTGTACATTTATGAGTTGGTTAAATTCCATGGGGTTCCCTTATCTATCATATCAGATCGTGATGCTCATTTACCTTCACACTTTTGGAGGTCCTTCCAAAGAGGTCTTCGTACCAAGATAAACCTTAGTATGACCTTTCACCATCAAACGGATGGCCAAGCCGAAAGAACAATCCAATCTCTTGAGGATATGCTTAGAGCTTATGTATTGGAGTTCAAGGGTAGTTCGGATGATCATTCTTCCATTAATTGAGTTTGCTTGTATTAATAGCTATCATTCTAGCATTCATATGGCTCCTTTTGAGGCCCTCTATGTAAGACATTGTAGGTTCCCGCTTAGATGGTTTGATGTAGGGGAAATGGCATTATTGGGTCTGGATCTCGTTATGGAGGCTATGGAGAAAGTAAGGTTGATTCGAGAAAGATTGAAAACAGCCCAAAGTTTTCAAAAGTCCTATGCCGATGTGAGGAGAAGGGAGCTTGAAATTTGAATTGGTGATTTGGTCTATTTGAAGGTTTCACCCATGAAGGGTGTGGTTCATTTTGGTAAAAAGGGTAAATTGATTCCAAGATATGTGGGTCCTTATAAGGTGTCGAGGATGATTGGTAAGGTAGCCTATGAATTGGAGTTGCCTAGTGAAATGGACTTGGTTCATCCGGTCTTCTATGTGTCTATGTTGAGGAAGTGTGTGGGTGACTCGAATGCTATTGTCCCATTGGATGTTGTGGGTGATGTTGAAGACAACTTGGCCTATGAAGATGTTCCAATAGAGATTTTGGATAGACAAGTGAAGAGGTTGAGGAAGAAGGATGTGGCTTCCGTTAAGGTCCTTTGGAGTAATCAATAAGTCGAGAGTGCTACATGGGAGGATGAGGCAGACATGCAAATGTGATATCCCTTTCTCTTCCATTCTACACAAGCCTAAGGTACTAATTCTAAGTCCCTTATGTGATTTCAAGTCTTATGTTTCAGCCCTTATGTCATTTGCATGAATTCATGTTTATGTTGACAAGTTCATGATGATTTGGCCACTTATTTTGAGATTTTGAAAATGGTATTTTAGTGTATTATTGCATTCTTGTTGGGGCTGATTTCTTCATGATTACTCTTCTTATGTATGTTTCTTTGACATTCGGGAACGAATATTCCCAAGGGGGAGATATTGAAACGACCCCAAAAAGTGCCTGAAAATGTGCCTCAGAAGTACCCAAAATCATAAATTTCGTATATCTCAAAATTTGTGCGTGATATCGAAAATCTGACTTCATATTCGTGATCAGGGGGAAAATTGAGTGGGAAATGGATGTAACGTTGATTTTAGAGCAACCGTATCAAAATTTGAAATTCCCAAAATGCAATTTCCAAAGAGATTTTCGCGTCCCTCGCGTGACGCGGCTAGGGCGCGCCTCTGTGTTATTTTTGCCCAGCTTTGTTGTCTCGATCCAAGGCCTTTGGGTCTAGGGCCTAAGTCTTTCCATACGTAAAAAAACCTATACTTAACCATATTTCATTCCCCAATACTCTCTCTAGTACTTAGACAAATATTTCATTCAAAATATCAAGTGTTACAAACTCATTTCAGGATTCAAGAAAGTCAATCAAGCTTCAAGTTCTCATCTCAATCTCATCTAAAGTTGAGGTATGTGGGATTCAATCATCGAGTTCTTTCACCCATGGTGCCCAATCTTTCTTTAACATAAGTTGCATGTTTCTAAGTTGACTTATTTGTGGGTCTTCTTATTATGAATTTTACTAGGAACTATGTTTGGATTTTGTAAGAATGTGATTGTTTAAGCATGTTTTGAGCCATGAATCTAGGATCTACTTCGAGATTTGATGAAGGGTTTCAATGTATGTTGCAATGTGGTATTCCCAAGTGTTGGTGGGTTGATTTACTTGAAGTTTGATTGCATGATTTCAACCTTGAGTTGCATGGTTTTATACTAACATTATACACCCACCAAGTGTTTGATAAAATGTCCGATTTAGGATTCTTGAGATATTGATGATCCATTGCATGATTTATGACTTGAATGACTTTATGAAAATTAGAGGAAGGTATACATGTGTTGAATTCATGAAAAGTAACCATAGTGTTGCAAGTGACCATACCATAGATGGTGGGGATATACCTCATCCACCTTGTCAGGTTGTGGCAATCCCTTACTACCATAGATGAGGGGTATTGTCACACCCTAAGTCCCGTTAGGGCGGACTGGCACCCATTGCCGATGAGGCTCGGGAGAACCAACCTGTAACTGTGTGCTTACTATACGTATTATGAGGGGTTTGTACCTTTAGTATGCCTTAAAGTAA